>NJDC01004634.1:0-15208 GCA_002245475.1 Calephelis virginiensis
CTATAATCAGAAATTCAGGTAGGTACATAGACTATAGAACGCGCTATGCAAAGTCGGTGATGTTGAAACGCGTCAATAAAGGGTAAGAATATTGCTCACAGTACTGTTACTGTTACTGGTATAGTGGTAGGTACTTCGTTTGCCGAAGCTTGTACAATTTACATTCGATAGGTACATCACGTTTTTAACAATCTTGTCTAAATTTCATGTTGATCATAAATTGTAACGTAGGTAAGTAGGTACGTACCTATTGCGATTTGAAAGCGTTTTCATTTTTGCATTGAAGCATGTGGTATGTACACAAATTTATCTGTAAACTATAAACCAATCTATTAGTTAGTGGTACCTAAATATTACTTACCCTCTACGCATCAAATTTTTTTTAACAAAAACTGAATGCATAGCAGTCAGTACGTACAGAATCTGATGACATCACCCTTCTTTTACTACACAACATAAAATATGTAAAAAAAGAGTGATTTGAATCGTAACATTATCTCTGAGGGTCATTTCAGACAAATAAACATTTCAAGTAATTGAACATATACAGCTTATTTTTTGTAACATTTGCTGTGAACTGACCCTAACAGTGTATGTAAAACTGTAGAAAATGTGAATGGAGAAATAAAAGATTATTTTTAGTACATTATTGCTAATGTTGATATATTGTATGTCTATATCATTATTCCCTACGTCAGATTACATTCGTTGACAAGTCAGATTTAAATTAGGAATCCACACCCAAAGTGTTCATTGTCGATTTGTACTCTGTCTTACATTTCTAGCTACACCCTAGGCCAAACCTTACTTTACAATACCGTAACCTGCCCAAAATAAAAAAAATAAACAAAATGTTAAGATAAACTAAACACTTAAAAGTGAAATTGTTAAAGAATAACTGATACTATACTTAACACAAATAAATAGCACAAAATTAACTTCAAACATAATAACAAATGGGTCAGGTGTGTAGCACAGGCATTACCAGTCAGTGTGTACTTAATTTTAGTCGGCCAGGAGTAAAGACATTCAAAACCATCATTCTTACAGCTACACAGGTTAAATTGCTTTTACAAAATCAAACACTCTTTGATTTATGTTACAAATATTTAACTAGCAGTGTAGCAATTCAAACACTGTGTGCCAAAATTGAATTACACCATATTATATAAATCTGGACATTAAGTCAGGGACTACACAACACATATTATACTATTGGTTGTTTTTCATTATTAAAAATATTTCAGGCATTTTTATTAGCAATGCTTTTGACTTCTGTATTTTAATGAATTATTTAAAAAAAAGTGAAACAAAAAGTTTTAATTTGGTTTCATCCCTAATGTTTCAAAGATAGTAAGTTCAGTTTTTTATATCTCAAAAATATTCTTGACACCAGACTATGAAGCCTAAAGAAGAACAAGAAACAAGTCTATGTTTTTTAAGATACCGTTAACTATACTGTAATGTGACATGGGTGTTATGGTGGGGTTTTCCTAACTTTTCTCTTTAATTCCATTTGTCCTTAATCATGTTAACATAAACTAATTGTACATTGATTGTAATAAATTACACACATTTAGTATACAAGTGTCGAGTGTAACAAAAAACCTTAAAATGGAGATGCTTTATTATAACCACCCAGCGCTGTACTTGGGCACATCTAAGGTAAGCAACTTGGTCAATTTTAAAATTTTAAATATGTAGTTAATACAGTAAAACATACATTACACAAATTAAAAAGTAAATTTTTCAAGTGAGTTATTGTAAAATCCAGCCAGTCAATAATCACTAGAAAAGCTGTACCTATATTTTATTATTTTATGACAAAAAACAAAATGAACTTGTAACAATATGTAGAACTTACCACAATAGTCTCAAAAATTAAATTCAACAGTGGCAAACTACATAGATAGTTGCTGGTGTAAGAAAATAAATACAATTATGTTGCAATAAGATCATCAGTTGTCATAGAGAGTAGGTATGTAATATGTCTAAATATAGTATACAGAAGTTAGTGCTGCTTATTCAAAAACATCTGAATTATTTTAAAACAATGCAAAAATTAAATAATTGAGAGGTATGTTTTACCTGTGACTAGTATTTTACACACCATTTTTATGTTATTTGTGTGCTTTATTTGTTACATTTACTAAACAAACACCACACCAACATAATTAAACTCAATTCCTAAAATGCTACAATTAAAGAACACAGATTTTCTTAAATACTTACAGTAAGGTACTTAAAATTTTAACGTTGCGCAAATCATAACTGACTAGTTCAATGTAATTAAGTACTTTAAATAAATATGTATTAATATTAATGAATCATTTATCCTTAGTTTAATAGAAATTAAAACAAATTACTTAAATCGAAATGCATATACAAGCCCCATATATTATGAGAATTTCTGACCTCAGCAGTTCTTTTAAATGATATGCTTGCGTCATAATCTATAATTTACCTATGTTGTCACAAAAATCTACTAAACATGAATATCTTGGGTTAAATACAAATCATGAATTATACATTAATTATTTATTTCAAACTAATCTTGAACTTACACTAATACTAATAATATATTAATAATAACATCAAAAGAAATCTATAATAATATGTCTATTTTCTAATATAAATTATGAATATACATTACTTAAATGTAATAATAAATAGTGATTACACGAACGAATAAGAGAGACAATATCATGTAACTTATGACAGGTAATTTATTTCCAACTTCCACAACCCAAGTTGTGATGGAATAATTGTTTGTCGAAACAAATGATCTGATAGACAGATTTGCTTATAGCAAAATTCGAGGTCCTCTCCTAAGTATTTAAATAAGAAAATGGACAATAGAATTAAAAACATGTCCATCTATCCAATATATAAGTTAATACAAAATGTTTTAATGTTGATCAATAACTATTCAGTTCGTCATGGCTATATAAATTCACTTTATTATTTGATTTTTTGTATTTGACATTATTTTGCAGACATAAATTGTTTATTTTGTTTGTTAAATCAACATATTTAACTGAAAAATATAATTAAAACATACCATGTATCTAGTACTCATCCTAACAATAATGATTTTTATTTGTAACAATCTTATTTATGATTTTGTGCATGAGTCAAATTCTGATTATTTCAAGTCATATACACTATGATTAGGGACAGATCTTATTTTTCTATTTATAAAATCTCTGGTAGAAATTGTATAAATTATGCTTATTGGAGATGTAACATAATTTTAACGTCAGTCATATTAACATCTTTGGTAAATTGCAAACACAGAGGCAATCCTTCTAAGTATTATAATATATATATCAGAAAATCACTATGTCCAAAATGTAAATACAGATGTAAAATTGCACTGATCAGTAAGACATATTCTCTCATACTTTTGCTTATAGTAAAATTTAATATTGCACTGTCTTCAATAAAAGAATTAAATATTCTTTAAGTATATTAATTCAGATTTATCTGGAGCTCAATATAGCATATAAGTATTATTTTAAATAAATGAAAATAAAATTATTCAACTCTTAAGTTTTATACCAGAAGTATCACTGGAGTCTGTTTGAATAAATACAGCTGCATTTCATACACTATTGTGAACTACAAAATAATATAGTTACCAGACTGTAATGTTTATGTTTATCTAATACAGATTACAACTGCAGATGGAAAATTTAAAATTTTTGGTATTAATTTCTAGGGAATGAAAAAAGTATAGATGAGTTTAATCATTTTACAATATCAGGGACTTTTTAAGTGATTTATTTAGGACAGTAGCATATATACACTAATTACTTATATAACAAGTATTAAAATTAAAAAAAATAATGTTTCAGATCTAAAGTGAAGTATTATAATCATGCAATGTCCATATAATATTGTCAATTTCATAATTTTAATGAATTGTGTTTTTAAGTAGCATTTCCATTGACCAAAAATCTGAATTTTCAAATAACATTAATATAATAAACTATGACTAAGTCATATTTTTAATTTAACTTTTCATAGTTTATTTTACCTATTTAGGATATTTTGTACAATTTATTTCAAAATTAAATAGTTTAAAACACAAAGTTTTAAAATCTTATTATTATTTACTACATAATAAGTCAATAAAAAGCTAAATACAAAAAAGCAATGTTGTTAACAGAAGTGTATTTGGTTAAAACTTTAGTGATAAGTGGCAAGTATTGATTGCAAATTATCAACTTATCTTACTAGAAGCATTTGTTTTTAAAAACACAATTAATTAGGTATATTTATGAAGACCAAGAAGTTAAAATTATTATTGGCAGTTGTTAGTGCAGATACACTTCCAGCTTAAGCATTAGTTCTGTAAGATAACTTTGAATGTTTCAAAAATATTACCATCTCCATAAGGAGATGTACTTACCTAATTAAAATAAAGACAATAATTTAGAGGTAGTGAGTATGACAGAAACTAGTATAAATATTACATCTACAAATTACAATTTCTTAATTTCAAAACCAAAGCAATTTAAAATCATGTCACTTCTATACTTTTTTCATTCAATGTTAGCTTGTGATTTTAAAAATATATCGCCTTAATACAAAAAAAAATAGACAAATACTTAACTAAACACTGCCTAAACTTAACATTCTACCAATAACATGCTACATGTGAATGACATAGCACCACTGCATTGGTTGAGAATAAAATTTTAGACAGTATCTAGCAAAACCATTCAACAGTTGTTGGATTTTTTGTAATAAGAGGGATAGACTTTTTAATTAATTGGTGGTATATGTTATACATTGAGGTAATAAGATTCCTCAAGTCATCACTTTAAAATAACATTCATGATGTGGAATTATGTTGTCTCTTTAGAGATGATTTGTACTTCCTTTGTGAACACTGGTTAAATTGGTATATCATGGTTTTCAGCATCCTCAAAATGATGGGAAACCATGACATTGTAATGATCAACATTTTGCATTAGCTACAATTTATTGACTAGACATTGAGGAGCTTATGATTTACTCTTATTTGTTTTGAAGCTGACTTGCAATACCTGACCATTTAGTGAGTATCCATTCAAAGATTGGATAGCAACAACTGCCTCATCATAATTTGTCATAGTGACAAAACCGTACCCTTTACATTTATTTGTAGTTGGATCACGAATTATTTTGACACTTTGAACAGCTCCGAATGGGCCAAAAAGCTGCCAAAGAATGCTCTCTTCTGTATCAGCCCCAATATTGTAAACAAAGATACACCATCCTGAGCCGCCTAATGCGTTACCCTGGATCAAGGGGTCTGCAAGAGGAGAGTATCTTTGGAGGCCCTTATTAATAGCAAGCAATGCCTTACCAGCAGGTCCGATGAATCGGCGGGTTGCAGTTGGTGCTAGGTATGCAGCAAGTGGCGCAAGTGCTTTATTTTGGTTGCTTGGATTGTTTGCACATTTTACTGTAATAGGTCCAGTGCCACCTGGAGGAATGGTGCCATTTAATTCACGTATAGCTGCTTCAGCTTCACATCGTTGATCATATCTAATAAATGCCACTCCTCTAGAGGGGCCTTGGAGGTTTTGCTCATCGAGATTTGCTTGTAACAGGTGTCCTACATTCATGTTCTCATGTAAAATACGCGAACTAATTATTGTACCAAAGGGACTGAAAAGCTTTTCCAAATCTTGCTGAGTCATATGCTTTGGCAAGCCAGATACATAGAGATTGGCACCTTTAATCGCGTCGGAGCTCGGACGGGCATAAGACACTTTTATAATCTTATTCTGTAAGCGTAGACCATTAAGGGTGTTTACCGCTTTTTCAGCATCTTCAGCTTTATGGTAATTGACGAAAGCATAACCCAAACTTTGCCCATTGAGAATGTGATCTGGGAACACAGTCACTTTGTCTCTTATCAACTTACAGCTCTCTACTTCTCCCACACTCGAAAATAGTGACCTGATCTCTTCTTGAGTCATGGTCTGTGGCAAATAGTTAACAATTAAATTAGTTTTCGATTCATTGTTACAGGGTTGTACCTTACTACCATTTTGCGTGGGCTGATTGGCGTTTACGGCATCCAATGTGTTGGCCATCATCTTCACTTATTAATTTTTCACCAAACAATATTAAATGTTCACTGACTCTTAAATAGTAAGTTATATAAAAGTTATTAATATCTATCAAGTAGATTCGACACACGTAATATTTAACTTCAGCTCGCGTTGGTTGAGCATATGCACGGAAAGAAAATCAATAAGATGCTGTCCACTCTTGTACTTATCCCGTTGACGGTGGAACCTTGTCGGTTGTAGTAAGTCAAAACACGAGCAAAACGTTAAAAAAACACAGGTTTATTAGATCTGGAGAATACTAAAGCAAGTGGAAAGGAAACCAACCAAAAATCTATACGACTTGCGACCTATTCTCGTAAATTCATCTCTTTTCACTTCACTTTCTTTTTGTAGTGTTGCTATACAACTTTTGTGCTAAATTTCCTATCGTTGTTACCAACGCATAAAACTGAAATCCTTAAAATATTTTTGCGTTTATTTTAATAGTTTAGAGGTACCTAATTTTTTTGGAGCTGTAATAAAAATCTAATATTCTAGTAATTGTAATTGTAATTGATTTGGTCGCAAAAAATATCTATGACCCTTTACCTTTTGAGTTACTTTTTAGTTGTTTTTTTTTCATCTAATATAAAATAATTTAGTTCAATAAAATTCTTGATAAAAACAACTAAAAAAACTAATTTCTTGTGTTAAAACAATGTTTTTTATTTGACCGTACTCAAAGATTAATGAATTTCATGTCGATTTTTATTTTAATGCCAAATAAAAATACTTACCTACCTTTTGTAAAGTAAAGTAAAATAAGTAAATAAGTATAAGCATTAATTTTGTATATTACATACATTTCAACAGACCTGAAATGTATTATATAGCATTGAAAGGTAAAGACTGGTTTCATAATGAAAAAAAAACGCGATAGTTGGTACAAGGCAACATTAAAATTATTAATAATATTGATATTGCTTTGATGTCAAAAAAAAACATAAAAACAATACAAAAAGGAAAAAGAAGAAGAAATGACGTTCCTGTGGTGTAGTTGGTAGTAACGTATTACGGTTGGTTGCTTGATGTAGTGCCAACCACATGCATTTTAGATGGGCACCTATATCAATAGATTACATGTACCTATATAAAAATTAAAATCATAACATTACCACAACTATTTCACGTAAATAAATTGATAATTTATTAATATTCAATCAATTTACTGACCAAGGATATCTTTTTTAATCCGTGTTATTTTTCCAAGTAATGTTATATGGTTGGTACTTAGTACCTACCCTAATATTTTGGTAGGTGTAGTTCGATGTTCAATTAATTTCTTACAATAATAACAGATGGCAGAAGTGAGATCGTTTTCTCCAAATTACAAATTAATAATAAAATTCATAACCCATAGTACAGATATTACTTTCAGAAAAGATTTTTTTTTTATCTAGCTCAACTAAAATGTAGAAAAAGTTCTTTATAAACTTAAAAACAGACTGTGTAAAGTATAGTGTAGACAGTAGTATAAATTTTATGTTTTTTACCGAAAGCAACCTGAAAAATAGATTAAAGAATCAATCGGGTAGCCGTTGCTAAAAGGTTAAAGTAACTGATGTTAGACACAACCTTAAATTGCAATGTTAACTAAAAAATATTATAAGATATTTACTTATCATGGTATTATTGTTATTTGTTGATGATGGATCGCCTTGGTATCCAAAACCTTAGAAAAAAATAAGTAACATTTCATAAGAAGCAAAAAATCAGACGGGCAAGCAAGTCCAAGCCATGTCCCCGTGATACTACCTTAAAGTACCTATATCGAAAGCGGTAGGCTAATGAGTCCATATACCTACTGGCAAGACATAAACGAAGAACCACAAGACTGCAGTAGGTATCAAACAACCATTAAAATAATAATGGTAGTAGGAAATTAAACTCACTCCCATCTGGTTAATCAAGAATGTCAAGTCTGAAGAAGAATGATCTTTATTTGCATTTACGCTGATTTCTGTGACGCTGAAATTGGAGTATATATTCCAACAACTTGAAGAGTTGCAATAACTAATTCCAGGCTGTTGCACTTACAAAAATCGTTTCAAGACAACTTGTAAGTTGTTTTGCTCAGTGAAAGCCCTATGTCTGCTGAAACAACAAACAAAGAATTTGCTGATATAACATCAACAAAACATGACTATGAACTGCTTTCGAATTTTTAACGTATAACGTATAAAATATACATATGAACGGGGAAGGTTCATATGTATATTTTATACCCGTGCGAATTCAATCACTTTATCAATTTAAAAAAACCGCATCAAAATCTGTTCCGTAGTTTTGAAGATTTAAGCATACAAAGGGACATGGGGACGGAGAAAGCGTCTTTGTATTATTACTATGTAGTGATTTGACATATTCATCTAAAGTTGCGTTTACCGTTTACGAGGTGGCGCTATTGCCGTTCACGTTCCGAATAGGAGTCTGAATTCTTCAGTACCAAACTTGTAAAGTTGTAACTAGGCAACTCGCAAAAATATTTACTGTTTATTATTTTTGAAGTGAAACTTCTTTGGAATCGTTGTGATTTCAAAACGGGTTTCACTTCTATCGTGTGTGCATCGCACACACACCTTTTTTTGTTTTAACTTTTATTAATAAATTAAACACTTTAATTTTTTTAATTACTTAGATTATTTCCTATTTTAAATGAAAGATTAGATTTATTGTGTATCAACATAATTATATTGAACCAACTCCTTATATTGATCTAATCTAACTAAACGTTGTTATTTTGGAAGGGATCTCTTGTTAGCGATAAGAACCTCCTTTTGTATGTAATATGTTTTTGTCAATGTAGGTACTATATGTATTACTTTAATGATTCATTTGAACCTACAACAAAGAATTGTTATTATTGTAATAATCCTACAATTAAAAGTTTTAAATGAAATGAGAGACACACACACGCAATCGCACACGCACTCGGCTTCGGTCTCGCACTTGCACTTGCACACGCACGCGCGCACGGGCGCGCACGCAAGCACACACGCACGCACGCACGCACGCACGCACGCACGCACGTACGCACGCACACACACACACACACACACACACACACACACACACGAGTTGGGCCGAGTCAGTAGAATAAAATATCTGGCCTCTCTGGCCGCTCGTAAGATACAGTTTAAGGTTGTAATGATTTATTACCAACTAGCGGCCCGCCCCGGCTTCGCACGGGTATAAAACAAATCTTCCTCTTCAATCACTTTATCCATTAAAAAAAACAAATCAAAATCCGTTGCGTAGTTTTTAAGATTAAAGAATAGAAAGGGGCTAGGATAGGAGGAAGCGACTTTGTTTTATACTATGTAGTGAATATTATTTTACTGGTGGTAGAGTAAGTAATACAACAATTTGTCTGGGTACGGAGTCACCTCTTTGCCAAATCCTGCCGACGTATTGGGTAGTATTACATTATCAATAATATCACGATACCATGATAATATTGATAGAGTAATATGCTGTATCGCGGTATCATGATAATATCATAAGATTTCTGGAAATCTTGAAATCCACGATATTCAGGGGGCGTGGCTTTAATAATATTGAAATGTAAGCGCATCGAGATATTTTATGTCAGTATTCGCTTGCAGCCATGACGGAAAAACGTGTGAGTAGTGACGATGTGTGACAAAATACGCATACGCTGTGTCGTTGACAGTAATGTTAACGAAGGAAATAATAACTCAAAGGAATTTATTCTCTTAAATAAAAAGTGTCCAGCTCTGTGGAACCCTAAACATATTTTTTTTAAAATAATTGCCGAAATCGTCCACATCACCGCCCAATTCTTGTGTGATATTTAGGTGTGTTTTTTTATTTTAATGGAAGGCAAACTAGCAGACAGATTTCCTGATGGTAAGAAATTCGTGCCGTCTAGAAACACCAAAGTCGGTAGTGGTATGTTGCCAACCTGAGGCCGAGATGCTAAGCCTCGACCCAAATTAAGTTCACAAGCTACCTTACCCTCCGAACCGAAACACATCAACGGCAAGCATTGACGTTATGGCGACAAAAATAGGTAAGGCGGTGGTACCAATCCGAACCAGTTGCTGCGAAACTCTATCACCTAGTACGATGTCACGGTGCGAGTGACGGTAATCCTATGCTCGCCTTTTATGAGCTGACTGGCCGAAAGGCAAATGGTCTATTCTGCAAACGAGTTTAGATTTCAACGTTAATACGAGTATTATTGCTATAGCTGTTTTTCTACTGTTATCCATGTAGAATTGGGATTAACTTAATTTTAATCTAATGTGAAACACAACTTCACTCTAATACATTCAACTGTATACTGATGATGATATTATTGACAAATGTAATAGCCCCTTTCAATACTTGCGATATTGCGATATTAGGATCATGATAATATTGACAATGTAATACGCCCCATTGATAGTGTTATGTTCTGGTTTCTGTAGGATAGATTTGGTAAATAGGCCTAGCAAATTGCTTACAGGACACAGGCATACCAACAGTTTCCATGGTGTCTGTAGGACCAAAGACAATTTATTTTGACTAATCTCTAGTAGGACTCTTCTCTTACAATCAATATAGCCGTGAGCTTATTCGCTGTCCTAATGCATCATTTTAACTATGGTTAAATTTAATGAATTTTGAATAAACCATAGATATACCAAATTTAAGCCACCAGATAATACCGGGTAAAGAAATTAGGTAGTGTTTTATTGTAAAAAAGTCAGAAATAATAATGATTATAAAGTACAATAAATCAATAAATAAAACATTACCCACACTACCCTGCATTTGACACACACATACAAATATATTGATGATAATAACGATAAAAGATCACAGATAGCGCACAAACTATGATCATGCAGTTTGGAAATAAAGTAGTTGGTCTTGAGACATGAAGATGGCGTTCTTATCAACAAGATATTAAAATTTATTAGGGTCCAATTTCGAACGACTGGCGACCACTAGTAAAAATAAATAAGTGTTCGTTAGTCTCGCTAAAACTAGTGAACAGCTGGACCGATTTGGCTACCTTTGGTTTTGAATATTTTGTGGAAGTCCAGGGAAGGTTTGAAATATAAGAAAAAAGGAAAACTAGGAAAAACAACATTTTATGTTTTTTCTATATAAACAGAACGGGTGGAACGAAGTTCGCCGGGACAGCTAGTTATATTATTCATAATATCTGCAAAGGTGTATGGAGGTGTATAGTTCTCGATTCAGAGTCGCGAAATGCGGGTCAACCAAGTTCACTACGCCTGCGGCCTTCCGCTGACCCTAAATGAAGTTATTCCTTTTACTCTAAAGTAGGCGAGGTCGACAATATTTACATACCACTAGACTGTTTAATTATTTGTTGTGGAACCCGCGAGATGGAGTAAATTTAATACAAAATAAAGCTATGTTGTCAGATTCTGAAACGATTTTAAAAAGTATACATTGTGCGATTTGCGAAATAGTTGTGAAAAAGTCACAAGCTAATCAGAAGAGTTACACAAATTATACACACTACCCAAAATTGTGTGCTTCTTTTATTGGTGTTAGAAGATGATACCAACACCAGAAACAATTGATATTAATAATCACTGTTAATAACCAATAGCATGTTCACGATACAAATGCGTATCTTGTTCATCACCAATGAGTTTTCTAAAAAAATAAATAACCTGACTTACGCCATAAACAGTGTGTAATCAATTATGATTCAGAATTAATTACCAAGAAAAAGTATCTACAATTTATCCTTTTTGTTTGTTGTTGTTTTTTTACCATTGTTTTTTTTGTTAAGATGATAATATATAAGTTGTTAGTTAATTAGATTAATTAAACGCGAGGTAAAAAGATTCCAAACCTAAAGAAAAACACATATATGGAAACTGATTAAATATTATCTTGATCGGCAGTATTTTCTGAAACTATATTGTGGGACAAAAATTAAGTACACTATTTAAAAAACAAATTAATCACCACAATAAAATATGTGCTAATATGTTTTCAAATATCAAAGTGACATAATTGCGAAAAAACCAAAATACAAATGGCAGCATTAAAGAATCTATGGACTATGGTTTGAAGTCTAGAATTTGTGGAATTTAGGTGAAATTGTGAATTTGTTTATCTACGCAATATTAATATTTTTTTGTGATTCTAGCGTATTGAAGTGCTTTTCCATATATCAGAATATAGCTCTGACTCCTCCATTAGGGAATAAAATTTTAACGATACTGATATACTCGTACGTAGAGAAATGAGATAGTGAAACAATTATTGTTTTTGTAACTACGTCGAAAGAAAACATAAAGAAGTTTTGTTTGTATCATTTCCCAGTACGTAAAAGATTTAATATACTATGTGTGTAAAAGAAGAATGATTTGTTTAAAATTCGTGCAAAAATAGAAAGTATTCTAGTATATTATTGTTTTTAATTTACTGATAAAACTAAAATTTTGATAATATACAGTTTACTATTTCTGTGTTTATTTATTAATACATTACAACATGTATATCATTGAAATTTTAGTTTGATCTTGTTATTTCCAAAACATTTCCATGAAAACAATGGCAGGGTCGGATATCATATCCTACAAAATCTACTTATGTTTGTGGACACCAAGAGATGGCGCTGTAAGACATTTTGATCCCACAGTATTTGTATGTACTCGAATTTCTTGTCGGAGTACTATAATTGTTCTGAGACTAGGGTAATACCTATTAGGTATGCAAAATGAAATCATAGAGTTAAGTGTATACCTGTGTTTTGTCAATAGGATGAGATAAACTAATCGCCTGCTGGTGTGACTAAATTTATATTTTTGGACGTAGAATTTTTCAATCTGTCTGTGTAATAGGTAGATGATTCGCCCAGTTTGGGACTGTTGCCATTTTCCTGTCGCCATAACGTCTGTGCTCGCCTTTGCTATGTTCTGATTTATAAGCTAGTGTAACAGGCTTAACAGGTAAACTTATATCAGTGGCTACAAGTCTAGAGATCAGGATTGTAGAGCACGATTAATATCTTTGGTGGCTATTTTCGTTTTGTATTTTTACTTCCTGGAAATCCTGGAAATTCGTATAGAGGTATGTAAAAAAGGTTTCCACAACGTAGCGGGTCGTAACACGTAACGTCCTTTGCTAATGATCAGCGAATTGTATCTCTGCTTTACTCTATAGGAACGATAAGCGTTAAGGCATTTTTAATGTGAGTGGGTATTATAGCATACAAGCTCTGCGTAAACATGCGTTCCTTTGTCATGCGTTGATATAAAACAGAAAATGTTATACCTAGCAATGAGTGTGATGGCGGATGTGCTCGCAGTTTCACAATGCTATTGAGTCAGAGTATGTTGTATGCTCCATAGCATAAGATGGGCGATTACTATAATTTTAGCACTTTGCTCGTACTTGGGTTAAATTGTTACATGTTGTATAGTAACTAATATAAATATTATTTTAAAAGTAAAAATGCTACAATCAAAACTAAAACTCGTGATAAGTAACATAATCTATATTAATAACAAAGAGGAAATATTTGATTGTTTGTTTGTATTGAATAGGCTCCAAAACTAGGTCGCGGTGGTGGGCGGTGGGAATACCTATTAGGTAGAGTTGTCACATGCGAGGTTATGTGATAATTTCGATTGTTTCTCTCTCTCTCTCTGACTTATTCTTGGTCCGGTCGCGGTCGCGGAACATTCACTAGACTTTTCACATTCTGTGTCTGTGTCCTATAATTTTATAATAAATTTACGCCTTCTTCACCTTGTAACTTGTACCAGCCAATTTAACCCGCACTCGCAGACCGGTCGATCTCGGTGTGATCTCGGTGCGTTTTAAGTGCACGTATACTTAAAGTACACTCGTGAAGAACTCTGACTGGAAAACCTTGCTGGTTGAGAAACGTTAGATATTTATGACAGCGTTTGCGTTAGTAGAAACTATTATAAGACTGTTACAACACTAACATTGAGTTAAAATAACATCCTTACATAATTCTAATACCTCCTACAAGACATTACCCATTGCTTTGTTCACGCAACAATGAACTTTTTCTTTTTTTCCAAATATTTCTACATTTAACCCTTTTATCAATAAATAACTTTGGTGAAGGGTTGCGAAGATACCATCTCACGGAAGTTGAACAATCTAGTAATTAAGATTACTAGTTTAGGCCGGTATATCGCAGGTTAAGTCTGCTCTGCAATGATGTCTAGTAGATAGGTACCTACCTAATTTGTGTCATCAACTCTTGTTGCCAAAGCAGGTATCAATTTTCGTCAAAACCGTGTTCCGATTAGGAGAAATAGAATAGAAATGTAAACATTTGTCACTCGACAGTCTCTGCCTACCTCTAAAGGGACTGGGCGTGAATATACCCAAGTAAGTTTTTAGTGTGTTTGTACTAGCGTTACACTTGATGTGTTATTTTATGCTTTGTTACTGATACCAAGGACCAAATATCATACAAGGAAACCTTTATTTTCAATAATTAAGTTATTGATATATTACGCTAGTTTCTTTGTAGGTAATTATCACCAGGAACTTTTACTGTGTAACATGCAAGAAAGCCTAGAAAATTTGGCTGATTGATACAAAAAATCTTGACTTTTCTTTCGACATAATGTCATCGACACTGACTATATTTCTCTCTCTATGTTTAATATATTACACTGTGGGTTGTCTACTGTAAAAAAAAAAACGATTGCAATATATTAAACATAGTAACTTTTTTTTTACTACGTTTAATATATTACAATCGTTTTTTTCTACAGTTTGGCATCCCTTTACAGTTTGAGTTGACTGTAAAAAATCATGTCACAGCGAGCTAAACCATACCATACCGGTACATACCGCTTGCACCGGCTAGAGCGGTGCATATATGTTTTATGTTATAAAATCCAATCACTAAATCCTTTGTTTCTAAGTCATCATCATAATCATGAACCTGGCGCTGACGAAATCAAAAACTACTTGTTCAATGGCTGTTCAACGTGGCCGACAATTAGTTGGAATGAACGAGATGTAAGGTAGGAAGAACAGATTTTTGAAAATTCATCCCCTTCGATGGTGAAACAAGGTATTAAGCTGTATATAAAAGTCATTTTACTTCG
>NJDC01004634.1:16003-37076 GCA_002245475.1 Calephelis virginiensis
ACCTGATCGAAAATTCGTAAGATGGATGGAGAGTAAACAGCCGGCGCGGCGTAGGAGAGGAAGTATCCCCCTCTCTACGGCGCGGCGCGGCGAAAATGTATGCCTAAGCCTGCTGTTTTGTCATTGTTTTGTTTAGACGGCGCAGGGCGCAGCTTGCGCGAATGTTCGTGTTGTCATGTTTGTCTACGATAGCGTAATAAATGAATATTGTATTCTACCACATAAATGATAATAGGTACTTTCATACTGATAATTAAAGCAATTCGTGCAAAATTATTCCCTAACGATTCCAAAATATCAAAAACGCACAACGTTAATATTCAAGTTTTCAAATCTGTCGGTACTCCTGGAGTGCAACCCGTTGTTTTTTTTACATTAAGTAGGTAGTTAGTGTAATAAAAAATATATAGTTTGCAAATTCTGCAACAAACTACCGATGTTTCTAATCCTAGCCGGACATGACAAGAAAAATTCAAACTAGATTGATTTCCAGTTTTTCTTTTAGCCGTTTTCGGGGAGTACCCCAACAACCTGAATTTAAACTGTCGCCGCTTTAAAGGCTAGTCAGTCAGTCAAGAGAAGAAACGGTGAATCGTGCTGCTCGTTAACAGTGATTTATTTGATATGCTAAGTATTTAGATACTTTCTTCCCTTAAAAACTAAATATATATTATGAAGAATCTGATCCTACTGAGCAAGTCGTGTCTCCTTTTTAACATCCTCTTTTACTCGAATGCACCAAAATAGGTATATACCGAAAAAAACGTTCCTTCATCCTTCAGGTTCAGTCCCACACAAAATCCCAGCTTTTATTTCCAGTCCTCCTCAGTACGTGCCATAAGGCTATGGAACTCCCTTCCCTTTGATATTTGTAATAGTGAATCCATAACCTCATTTAAAAATCGTTTAAACATTATATAACAATATAGGTTAGTTGAGTAAGATATCTCTTGTCAGAGATAAGCTCGCCTTTTGTACCGTATTTTTTTAATTCATGGCAAAAGGAAGCAAGCGAGCATGCTGCAGCCTAATAGACACTAATATAGTCGGGGTGTTAGGCCAACTGTGCAAGTAGACCGGTTACCCTACTCCAGAACGTGACAGTCAGTACGGCGGCAGGAATGGGTAAAGCTGTGGACCCATACCCGGGCAAGCATGCATAGCAATCTACTACCCGTGGTCTTATTGTTTGTATTTTCTCGTTTTGATTTCTATCGTGTGTACAATATAGTGTAAAATAAATAAATAACATTGTTTTGGATGGGACCTGTTCTAGCTGCCACAACGTCAATGCTAGCTATTGTCATGTTCTGTGTTTGCATAGGGGAGCTAAATGATACGATTCGCAAAGTCTTGAGGATGTGAAGGATATATTACCTGCTGCTTTAAAGACTTGCCATTTAATAAATTTAAAAATGTGTTAAATTTCTGTAGTATGGTAAGGGTAACTATAAGATTTCAGAATATTTACTCATAGAAGACAGAAATGTTTGGGACTAATTGCTCTTCATATTAATCTCTACAAATTAATTATATTATTCCATGCAATATAAATAAAAAAATAAATACATAAATATCTCTGGACAAGTTACACTAATTGAATCTAACCCCAAAGTAAGCAAATTATATGCTTGTGTTATGGGTATTAGTCAAAGATTCTAATACATAGAAATACTTAAATAGATGTAACCACAATAAATTTAATAAAAAAAATAAAAGAAAAGTGCAGATATTTTAGGTGCTAAAGTTCTTCCAGTACTAACGCATCACATGTTCAGTGCTCGCCGTTGTCATATTTGGGTTTGAAGCCAGAGGCTTAACATTGGCAACACAACGTTAACGCACACCCAGGTTAGGTGTTTACTGGCAACTTGTACAGACCAAATATTTAAAAACACGTATTTGCTTTCCTGTATTAAAGAAAATTAAGTAGGTACATCTTAATTGCCCATGATGTTTGAGAGGTTGTTTGTTGTTTACACTGACATGGAATACAGAAGAGTTTGTTTAGGAAATGGGGTAAAAGGGTAATGACGCAAAATGGCTGCTGGACGTAGTTATTGGATATTTTATGTTGTTACTGACGTCATCGGCCGGGCCTACAGATGTCATATCGAAAAACATATTATCGCGCGAGTATATAACAAACATTAGTTATGGCCGGGTGCAACACATAATAACGGAAGAGTTGGGGTTCCATAAGGTTTCTGCTCGCTGGGTCCCGAGTTTGCTTTCAGCTGAACAAAAACGAGTTCGATACACAATTTCGCAAGACTGTTTGGAACTTTTTGAGACTGATCCCGAGGACTTTTTGTCTAGATTTGTTACCATGGATGAAAGCTGGGTTCACCACCATACTCCTGAATCAAAGCAACAATTCAAACAGTGGAAAAGATCAGACTCTCCTATACCGAAAAAGGC
Organism: Calephelis virginiensis; assembly: GCA_002245475.1. Taxonomy (NCBI): domain Eukaryota; kingdom Metazoa; phylum Arthropoda; class Insecta; order Lepidoptera; family Riodinidae; genus Calephelis; species Calephelis virginiensis. The sequence continues at coordinate 18,425 of NJDC01004634.1, forward strand.
TAAGGTCGTATTGTTGACTAACAAAGTCATGGCTTCTGTTTTTTGGGATGCGAAGGGCATTATTTTTGTAGATTATTTACCGAAAGGTCAAACTATAAATTCTAGTTATTATTGTAACCTTTTACGAAGACTCCGGGAAGAAATAAAAGAAAAAACGCCGGGAATGTTGCGTAAGAAAGTTTTGTTTCATCAAGACAATGCACGTGTTCACACTTCGGTTGAAACAAGGTCTGTAATCCATGATTGTGGCTACGAATTGCTGCTCCACCCGCCTTATTCGCCGGATTTAGCCCCTTTGGATTATCATTTATTTCCAAATTTAAAAAAACACTTGGGTGGCTCGAAATTTTCGACCAAAGATGAGGTGATAGTCGCAGTAAACGACTATTTCGCCGACCTTCCGGAATCTTTTTTTTTCGAGGGGATAAACAAGTTGCAGGTCAGGTGGAAGAAGTGTGTTGAGCTAGATGGAGACGATGTCGCAAAATAAAAATAAATTTAGACCCACTTTTCTTTCATTTTCTTGGTCGGGCTTAGAACTTTTGGATCCACCCTCGTATTTAAACGAAACGAACACAGTTTTTAAACCTTTTACCTTAAGAACATCAAGCACAATATGATTGTTTTACACAGTAAAGAATTTATTTAAAAAAAAGGATTGTGTGGTTTTATGAAACAACGATAAAAGTGAAACTTGATCTATAACTATATACTACTACTATAGACGCCGCCATATTGGCCTCGACTGCACTGACGTCACCGTCACGCGACATGCGACACACAGACCAAAAAAATTGAGATGATGTAATGAAAATTTCATTTTAATATTCTAGATGATATCGCGGTAAATGCTAGGTAGGTACTTACCTACCTAACTACTAACTGTGGGAAAATCGACGCAAAGCTGACGTCTTACATTCGCATATCGGAATTACCTATTTCTGTTTTTGAAATGGCGTAGATGTTGATGTAACTTAGAGTTTATCGTTTAATTTATTTTAGTTACCTACTTAGTTTCTTTTTACAAAGTAACACTTTGAACCTTATTGCGATATTGGTAAGCACTGTTATAATATAAAGACATAAAACATGTTAATTAGGTAGGTAGCAATGAGTATGTATGTAGGCACACTACATGAAATTCAAAAACCTTAATCTGGACTATACTCATTTTATTGACATTATTTTTTTGGATTCGTCTAAATAACGATGAGCCTAATGATAATAACAGTTTATTTATTCACTCGTCAAAAGTTTGCCACTGAATACAATATTTAATACTTGTTAACGACAATATAAAATGGGCTCTTATAAGAAAATAAATAATAACTAAAAAGATAAATTTAGTCAACTTTGTGAGAGTCTGGATATTATTTAATATTATAAAATTTAAAAATAACACTTCTGGTCAGCCAGTTAGAAATCGAAAATAATATTTTGTGCTAATTGTGTATGTACACAGACTGAGATAATAATAAGGTACTTAAACGTAGGGAAAATTGATTGAAAACTGTATACTATAGTTTTATGTAAAGCAATTAGTAGGTACCTACCTACTCAGAATATCATCGATATAATATACCTATATGTATAAAAACATGTAATCTTGTGTGGTCCACCCGTCTGTGACACATAATTACGAGAAGATAATTAAGAATGACTCCTTTAACAGCAATTAATCAGAAATGCGGGTCGTTAGTATCAGATTCCAAGTTCCAGTACATAAATATGTACATGACCTTATATGAGGGCGCTATGTTATAAGAATTAGTCTTAGTCAGAAAAATACCCACAATGAAGATTGATTGCCTGAGAATAACAATAATTATAAAATAACTAGGAGATACAGTTCTGCGGCAACTCACGTAGTTTGGTACCTTTCTATACCCCGATACGAGTTATATCGGACTACTACCAACCAAAACCACACGGTGTTCTCCACTTTGTCAGGTACCGGGGCTATGGCTGTTACACACACACCCACTTGCCCCGTGATGCCCATCACGCATCCACACTCACCAGGAGCCGAAAGTCATCTGAAGTAATGCATGTAAAAAGATAAAGAAGATAGTAAAAAAATCGAAAGAAGATATTTGATGTACGACTATGGAAAACGTTTTATAGTATAAAATATTTTCATGCTGACAAGCATATACCTACCTTTAAATAAAACATTTTTTAATAATTATAAACGTAATTTAAGTAAAAAATCATGGTTGCCGAGGAGATTATTTCGCTGTTCCTTATCCTGACTGGCTTTTTTAAAGTTTGGAAACGGTGGTTGTGTACAGTAGAAAGGATTAAAATCAATCTACCTATATTAAAAACTATTTGCAATAAATTGTGAAACTTATTAAAAATATATTAAAAAAAGTATCTTCACGCCCAAATCCCCGAAGAGGTAGGCAGAGGGACAACCAGGGCACCCACGACTAGCCGAAGACATTAAGTCCCACAATGTGATAGGTGGCAAGCCTATCGCCAACCGGGCACATATCCAATCCCGAGCAACATTTTTTTAATTAGAAAATTTGGAAAAACCCAATTTTCTTTTTGATGCCCGACCCGGGATTCAAACCTGGGACCTCATGCAGTCAAGTCCAACACCCGGACCGCTAGACCACACTTATATTTTAAAAAAATAAAATATTTATTAAAAATATAAACAAATGTTGTGATTTCAATGTTAAAATGTATATGTATAAATATTTAATTTCTAAATAATACATTTAATTAAATATTTGCACACCTCATTGGTCGAGTGGTTAGCATACACGCCTAATTACAACGATCAACCGCGAGGCTCGGGTTCGAATCCCGACGCGACGGGGGCAGGTATTTGTGTGATGAACATATTTTAGATGTCTGCATTTCCGGGTCTGGGTGTTTATTAAATTTATTCTTGTATCTATTTTAGTATTTATATGTATTAGAATCGTTGACTAACACCCATAACACAAGCATATAATTTGCTTACTTTGGGGTTAGATTCAATTTGTGTAACTTGTCTAGAGATATTTATTTATTTAAAGCTGAAGAGTTTGTTTGTTTGTTCAAACTTTTTTTAATTTTTGAACTTTGATCTTAGTAACTATATGTCCGATTTGAAAAGTTCTTTCAGTGTTAGATAGTCCATTTATCGAGGAAGGCCATTGGCTACATTTCATCATGCAAAGACTAAAAGGAGCGGAGCACCAATGAAGAATGTTTTAAAATCGGGGGAATTTTTTCCATACAAACTGTTAGTGGCTGTTAAAGTGAAGCGATACGAAGTTCACCGAGTTGGATAGTAAATAATAAACTGATTCTCTGCGAACCAAATTTTTACTGTTTTCGGAGTAAAATGACTTTTATATACAGCTTAATACCTTGTTTCACCATCGAAGGGGATGAATTTTCAAAAATCTGTTCTTCCTAACTTACATCTCGTTCATTCCAACTACTTGTCGGCCACGTTGAACAGCCATTGAACAAGTAGTTTTTGATTTCGTCAGCGCCAGGTTCATGATTATAATGATGAGTTAGAAACAAAGGCTTTAGTGATTGGATTTTATAACATAAAAAAAACATAGCTGCATCGCTCTAGCCGGTGCAAGCGCACCGGATTTTTTTTTTTTGAATGACTAATTTGTTGCTAATCTTACGATTTTTACAACTTCACCGAACTTTGTGGGCCGAGCAGAGTGCTCAGCCCGAGACATCATTATTTAGATGGATTGGGCTATTACCTACAACGCCAGCACCAAGGGTTGTCTCCCGGGAGACCGTACCTCGACTTGGTGCTGCGTTCTGGTTACTGGGTGGACTTGGTGGAGGAGTATTTGTGGCTTGTCGCTCGGCGTTAGGCGCCGGGCGCAAGAGAGGTCTTCGTCGCCGAGACCGGCGGCGACGGTGTAGTGTTATGTTAGAGTGATGTGAGATTGTCGTGTTCCGGTTTGGAGTTGGGAGAAAAGCGTTTGCCGCGGTTATTGGGTCCGGGGGATCCGATAACACGTGGCGAGGTCTTCTGTGATCGGGGGGACGCACCGGAGTTATTAATTTACGGATGATTAATTTGTGTATGTACCGGTATGGTATGGTTTAGCTCGCTGTGACATGATTTTTTACAGTCAACTGTAAACTGTAAACTGTATAGTGATGCCAAACTGTAAAAAAAACGATTGTAATATATTAAACATAGAGAGAGAAATACAGCCAGTGTCGATGACATTATGTCGAAAGAAAAGTCAAGATGTTTTGTTTTAATCAGCCAAATTTTCTAAGCTTTCTTGCATGTTACACAGTAAAAGTTCCTGGTGATAATTACCTACAAAGAAACTAGCGTAATATATCAATAAACTAATTGTTGAAAATAAAGGTTTCCTTGTATGATATTTGGTCCTTGGTATCAGTAACAAAGCATAAAATAACACATCAAGTGTAACGCTAGTACAAACACACTAAAAACTTACTTGGGTATATTCACACCCAGTCCCTTTAGAGGTAGGCAGAGACTATCGAGTGACAAATGTCACGATCCTTGCAGACCTGCGTAACTTCCTCCACATTCAAAACTCTTTTATAAAAACACAATTGTTGCGAAGACTCTTGACGGATAAAACCCGATTCCCTTAATCGTGGAATGTCAACCTAAGTCTACCAATGTATCTATTGCGACCTACTAGAGACCAACTGTGATTATTTAGAGTACTCCTGTGGTCATTATGATTAAGTTGGTATCATTTACTTGCTAAATATTTACTAGTACATACATATCTTCACGCCAAGTCCCTTACGGGGTAGGCAGAGATCATCGAGTGCCAGACCTCACGATCTTGACAAACCTGTGTAGCTTCCTTCACATTCATAACCCTTTTCATACAAACACGCCGGCTTACACACACCACCCTCGGATAAAATCCGAGTGATCTGATCCGAGTGAAATGTCAGCCTTGGTCTCCCCTGGTACCTACATCCATCCACATTCGCATTGTAGGTATATCTGCTTTGTCAATCTTACATCTGTCATTCTTTCCACATTACCGAACCAGCGGAGCATGCCCTTTCGCATTTCTTTCATATTTACGAGTAGCTGTATCATACGAACCTAACGCTTTAAAATGCCTTTGCTTCAAATTTTAAATTGAAAAAGACAGCTAACAAACACATTGTTATGATGTTAAGAGACAATCGTAGCCTACCGACACCGTAGATGTTATAGGTTCGTCGCTGTCCCATGACCAGGATTTCAGGACTGCTTAATTAATGTTCAAGTTTATTGGCTGGCTGCTGCCCTATCTACCAGACCCGGGTATGACTCTCATTATGATGGCAGAAAAGGCGTTGGAAGTGGATACTTTGATATACACAGAAGACTCTAACCAACATGGAAGAAAATAATGTAGTTTGTTGGTAATATGTTTGGCGGTAGACGAAATCATACCTAGATCTAATTGTAAAAATATTTCGAGTGACAAAAAACCATAGATGCATGATAAACTCTTTAAGAAAACTTGCACCATATCGTATTTTTTTTTATTTTGTTTAATGTATAAACTTAGGAAATAATAATAATAAATATTCCTGGACAAATCACACAAACTGAATCTAATCCCAAAATAAGCAAATTATATGCTTGTGTTATGGGTGTTAGTTAACGATTCTAATAAATAGAAATACCTACTTAAATAGATACCAGAATAAATTTAAGAAACACCCAGACCCGGAAATAATATAATAATAACAATCCACTAGTACAAAGGCATTATTATCTTATGTTTGGACTTTTATGTTTGTGGCACAGAATACAATTTAACATCCAGTGCATCACTGGTGCATGTGCACCAGTACGCTATGCTGTGATTAATTTGAGTACTTGTATGGTAACTATACCCGATTTGTCGACATTAAATAATGTGTCATTATTATAGCCAACGAGATTATGGAGGCTTGCCAAACTGTATCCGGTGCATCATATTATCGTACGAATTTTAACGGAAATGTCATTATGATAGAGAAAGACGTTATTGGGATTCTTTGATATGTTAATGAGACTCGCTGGTTTGTTACCATTCAATTCTGTTTCTGCCGGCAGAACATCACTGCTGACAGTTGTCGCGCTTTGGTTTGGAAAATATAATGTAGACATTCAAGTGGTGGAACATCCTAGTTTCTGATTGGTAATGTACCATTCTACACCTTCGGTATTTACTGACGCCGCCTATGATAATTTACTTAATTGCCTTCAAATACTTACAAACGTTGCAAGATAGTTTAGATATTATTATTAAAATCTAAAGCTAATTGCGATAATCTGCCGACGAACAGAAAAAAACTATTAGGTTTTAAATCCGACGCGTTAATAAACATACCTAATAGTATATTGGAGTAGGTACCTACTCATAGTTTTACTTACATTAGATGATAATCCCCATCATTGGAAAATCTAAAAGTGTTTTTCATTGATTAAATTATCTTAATTACCCATTAGAAAAACCCATAAGATTGTACTATTCTATCTTAGTTTTATATTGTTTAACCTGTTCGTTCATATGAAAAAATAACAATATACCTACGTAGATAGGACAGGACAATGCAACCTCTGTCGGCTTCGCTAGTCTTACATATAAAAATGATATTATATTTCGATGTTCCATACGCATGATCGTATGGAACAATTTTATCTAATTCTTTTATTGATATATTACCTACATAGTTATTGTCAGGAGAAGGTAGGAGAAGGTTTATTGTGATTGTGTACGTGTTACGGCAGAAGGAAGAATGTCTGTCGGGTCAGCTAGTTCCACAGCAATTATAACTCATCGCTTTGTTACCTCGAGATTAGCGTGCACATGCAATTTTATCAGTACATCAACAATTACTCAGCCTCGTCCGCGTCGGGTCGTTCCACGCAATTCAGCTGACATTTGCTACATCCCTAATGACTGGTTAGCCGCGATGTGCGGGCAGTTACTGACATTTAAACCGAGTATAATGCATCTCTTCTATTATAAACACAGAGCGAGTGTTTGCACTTTCATTTTATTGGTAAGCAAACAAGCAGAAGGATCTTCTGAAACTAATACATATGTAATATAATACATATGGTTTCTCAAAATCTGTATTCTGACGTTTAAACCAGTTTTCGTTAAAAGTTTTCACGGAGATCTAAAGAATATGTATTTTTAAATTTTTTCAAATGTTGGAAAGTGGGTGGAGGGAACATTATACCAATATGGAAGTTTCTATCTATCGAACGGTTACCTACAAAAAAGTTTTACGAATCTCGATATCATTTTCAGAAACCTGTCTATATAAGTATCTCGCATTCTTAGGTTTCAAGAAAATCTACTTACAAAATTTCAACTGTGCACTTTTAACAGTTTGGGAATAAAGTTCTAGTGACATACGGACAGACAGACATGTCGCATCTGTAAGAGTTCCGTTTTTAACTAACTCCAAAAGAAATGTAATATAAAAATCAATTCGACATTATGTACTATATATTATTCGACATTATATATGTATCTTTTTGTATGTATGTTATACGATTACTCTGCCAATAGGCAATAGTCAACCAGTTTTAATGGTTCTTTTTAGAAAAATAGGTCATAAATCATGATTCTGAGATTTCCAATCTCATATTAGGTAATTGTATCTTGATCCGACCAGTGATTTTAAGTTATACTTAATAGCGTATACATTTTACTTAATAGTGTATACATTATATATGTATCTTTTTGTATGTATGTTATACGATTAGTCTGCCAATAGGCAATAGCCAACCAGTTTTAATGGTTCTTTTTTAGAAAAATAGGTCATAAATCATGATTCTGAGATTTCCAATCTCATATTAGTTAATTGTATCTTGATCCGACCAGTGATTTTAAGTTATACTTAATAGTGTATACATTTTTCGCGTTGACGGTAGCATCATTGATGACGTCGTGTTTTGAAAAAAGAGTTATCGAATGGCCACGTGGTTATTAATGAAATTGTTGGAGTCGGTTTTGCAATTTTACTGCACTTAATAAGCTATGCGGCTACAGAAACCGAAAATAACAATTCAGGCTAGTCGTTATTAGATTCTATTAGGTACCTACTTTATTTGTCAAACATGGTTAAATAATTTGATCGATGGCCTGACAGATTATGCAAACAGAGTAAGTTATAATATTAATTTAGAGTAAAACTTTTTAAATGATTTAAAAAAAAGAGGTAGGTTATATGTTCGACTCCTAAATATTTTATGTGTTTATCGATTTCTTCGTAACTTCTTACGGCCAATGTTAATAATGTATCTCAATCTCATGGATTTCAAGCAATCTAGATATCCCATACCTAATTGCCATATTTATCCTGTCCACAGATATGTTATTGGCAAGCGATAACATAAAAATGGATCAAAATGTTAATCTTGGACAGCAAGTTTTGGATTAGGATTGATTATTAATATTGGCCGTTAGTCGATAGTCTTAGTCTGATTTTGGGAAACTAAAGAAATCAGGAAAAAAATGCTCGATTTTGGTGTACATGACTTACTTATTGAAATAGAAATCTGTTTTTTCCAGTTTCACTGCTCGTAAATTATGTTCTTATCGTTTTGTATCCAAAACTAGCAGCTCTCCAGACGAAGAACTATCAATAGTCTATTGATAAATAAGTACTTGGTCTCAATTCGGGTTTGAGACAGAAGTTTGTTCCGCTGTGTACCTATCGAGTAAAACAACAATATTTATATACTAGCTTTTGCTGGCAGTTTTTCATTTTTCTGATGTATGTATGTATTCTGATGTATAATTTATATTCTTGGAAAGTTTCACCAAAATCTAATAAATAAGTTGTGCGTGAAAGAGTATTATTACTCTAAGTAAGAGTATTATTACATTAATACACAAACTTTCGCTTTTATTGTACCTATTAGTAGGATAATCTAAGCGCAGCAAAACAGCAAAAATCCTATTTTAGTTTAGTACCTACTTACACATATCTTTTTCACCGTATTGGTTTGTGTCCCTTGTGTAGAATAGACTATAACATGCTATTTTGCCAGGTTGCTCGTAAGACATGGGCGAAGTCAGTAGTCGAACCAACAATACTACGCTACTTGCCCGGGTAGGAATCTACTGCCGTATTATTCCAGTCGCCATAATGACAGTGTCATGTCCCAGTCCGAAGAGTAGGGAAGGGTATATTTTTAAAATGAACATTTCTTACACGATGCTGTCTGTAATTTGTGTACTGTCGCCGCATTTCATAGCGTGATTGTCATTGCCGGCCCGCAATACGCGACATACATGTATTTTTGAACAAAATATATTAAAAGAGTGCTGAACTTTACCACGTAAATAATGGTGTTAGTGTATTGGTTATTAAAGAAATTCGAGCGAAATTATTCCAAAATATCAAAAATGCACATCGTTAATATTCAAGTTAGCACTTCTATCGGCTCTAACGAAGTGCAAGTGCATTTTTTTAGACCTATCTGCATGAAATTTCTTGTGAAATGAGTTATTTGGAAAAAGAAGGAAAAAACTTATATGCTCGCCTTTTTTAATTAGGGATATCAACAGTCTAATATAATAAGACATAGGTACTTAATGTTATAGCATGAGTTACAATACGTAAGCCAATTGCAGATTTGCTCAGTAGAATAAAGTAAATAAGTTTTGCGTAGGTGGAGTGCATTCAAGAGTGTGTTTGAATGTGTGTGTGTGTGTGTGTGTGTGTGTGTGTGTGTGCGTGCGTGCGTGCGTGCGTGCGTGCGTGCGTGCGTGCGTGCGTGCGTGTGTGTGTGTGTAAATTATTACATATAATAAAACATACATAAGAAAGAAAAAAAAAAGGTACCCTGTTTGCAAAATTACTCAAATACACTCTACTAATAGGATTTTTATTTTACATACAGCGTTAATAACCTAATACGACGACATACATATTTCTGATGAACGCTTTGTCCTTATTGTATTTGACTTATTATGAACATATTTTCTAATATTTAGTCACGAGGTAAGTATATGATCTGCATATATGCACATAATCATAGATACCTAAAACATATACATATTAACAATATATGTGAGTGTGAGTGTTTTATGGTTGCACACACACACACACACACACACACACAAACGCACGCACACGTGGAGTGGATGTTAGACGAGCTGAAGGCATTTATTTTACTTTTAAGCAAAAGTGAGACCCAACAGTTGAATCATTGACTAGTTGAATAACTGACGCTTTGCCCTAACTGGTCTGTCCATATTTTCTGAAGACGATGACTTGATGACAAGGGAATCGGGAAGTTGCTTATAGATCATATTTATAAGTTCCGGTATTATGTAAAACGTACGTTTTGTAATCTTTTGCAGTTCCTGTAAAGAACTTAAAAAAGAGAAGTGTTGTAAGTTTGATAGTTGTGTTTGTCTGTCTGTCTATGTCATCGTAGCTTCTTATTGTGATTCTTTGTTTCTATCCCTGACCGAAAATATTGGTGTTTATTAATCCCCGACGGAACCCTCGTTTTCTGTCGGGAACGAAACTTAAGGTCGGGATAAGTCATGTTGGCAGAAATGTAGTTACGAGTATTTACTCCTACTACGTGTTACTGACGAGGAATGTACTATTTTTCCCAAATTCTTGTAGTAAAAAAATAAACTATCAAGCATTTGGATATATTTTATCATTATAAGAATTTCGTAAGATCCTCATAAATTAATAACGTTTACTTGTCAAGGCTTTATAAAGTATAAAATTATCTCTGTTCTCTTATAAATTAAATATGTAACTATATGCTATTTATGTCATGGAAATGAATATAGTATCTTGAAATTAATATGCATATGTAATTTTAGGTATACATTAACTTTATGAAATAATTTTCGTGATTTGAACTTAGTTACTTTATTACTCGGTTCTCATAAGATAACGACGAATAAAAAACATAATTTAAATTTTAAACTAATTATTATTGGAATAGTTTTAGTTTTTTATACAATTAGTTACTACTGACTGCGCATTTGGAAAATTAAAAACAAAATAACTCAGTGTTTAGTTGGCTATAATAGTTAAAATAATAGTCATCTGCGTCGTTATTGCTGCTAGTATCTGCTGCGGATTATCAAGTGGAAAATTTTGTAATTGTTTCGAATGAATTGGAAAAAAAAATATGTATATTTTAGGTTTGTAGATGTTTAATACGCTTTATATACATATCTAAGACGTTTACTTACTCATGTAGGGCATGCGGAAGTGGCTTTTGTATCTTGTTAATTTATGCGGAAAAACAGAAACGCGCCGCAGCTCTAGTTCCGTCATTAAAGTAATCTTTTACGTCCTTGTTAAAAGTAAGTGTAAAGTGAAATAAAAGGGTAAAATCCGGCCGCTGCTACATTTTAATTAAGATGGTGAATCAAATTTTTAAAATTTTGTAGTGTGTATGTTTAATACTCGCAAGTGTCAACCAATCGGTTTACGGTTAAAGTATCAAAATCGTTACTGCGATTGGCACTTCCTCTTAAGAATGAGATAACGGTACATCTTTATGGATCGTGTGAGTGCTTACACATCATCCCACATTACGACCTTGACAACAGCCTTATTTGATGACAACTTCAAATTATACACTTCTTATCTACTACGGAAAACCATTTCCGGTATACAACACTCGGTCACCTACCACTAATATCCCAGTGCCGCCCAATTCAATACAGGCAATGATATGACTGAAAGCAACTCCCACTCATATGTTTCTATGTCGCAGGTTTTATGGGAGCCGTGGGCACCATGATCATTTTATTATGGTAATAAAAAAATGATACAATATTTTTTGTCACTAAGTGTGGCGAAAAGTCAGTGAGTTTTTTTTGGACAAGTCACACAAATTGAATCTAACCCAAAGTAAGCAAATTACTTGCTTGTGTTATTGGTGTTAGTCAACGATACTAATACATAAAATTACTTAAATAGATACCAGAATATATTTAATAAACACCTAGACCCGGAAATGCAGACATCTAAATGTTCATCACACAAATGTCTGCCCCCACCGAGAATCGAGCCCGAGCCTCGCGGTTGGTCGTCGTTGGTAAGGCGTACGTACGTTAGCCACTCGACCGACAAGCCATGCATTTTGTGTAACGCTTGGCTCTCACCCCAGGACCAATTTATACATGACAGTAGTATCGTTCTATACCACCCGCATCCTTGATGATAGTAACTCATATAACTTTTGCTCGCCTCTTACGAGCTGCCAAGCTGAGAGCCTGTTTTAGTCAGATGACTCCGGCTAACACGGGGTATATGATACATTAATATTTAAAATATACAAGTTTGTTTGACCTTGTAGCGTTTGAAATTACAGGTACGTTTTTTTTTTGGAAAGCCTTTTATTAAGGAACGCTACACATTGTACCTTCCTTCCGGTGTAATGCGATTGCACGTTAGAAGTCCGTGTATTTGACGGTTCAAACTAGACATAAGTGGCTTTACATCTGACCCTTAGAATGGCAACCAGCCATTAACCACATGTGGTAACGATAGACACTGTGATACAAAGCACTTCAAATTTATTGATTGGTGTAGGACAACATAGTGGACGAGTACACTGTTTTCCAGATGCGACCTTCAAACGTCGTTGATGTTTTAAGTACGCGTCTCTCTCCTGTGGCCGTAGTGTTAAACATAATGGGCCAGTCTGCTGGTTACTCTACCTTCTAGACCGGAACACGTAAATATCACTGAAATGTGTGCTGTACTGTATTCTACTATCTGTGGTTTTGTTGGTGACATAATCCCATTCTAGGGTCGTTGGAAGAGGAAGTTTGGACCACATGGAAAGAGTCTTCTTGACACTTCACTGCTTTTCCGCAATTTTGACCATTCTTTAATATTATATAGTCACACAAGTTCCCCACAAGATCCAATAAGAAGAAGTCATGAACAAGCGCGTATCAATTAAAGTGATTGCCGCTAACCGATGTTAATATGTTAACAAGCGGCAATTGCTAAGCAATTTGCTTGTGGATTCAACGGACATGCCATTCTGTTTTGGGTCACGGTATGCTTTATTAGGGTCAAGCTTCGGTATTTGGACTGGCGATTTGACCTTTACGTCTTTGACAATCGCATTAGCTTTTATTGTTTGGCTGAAATGGTAGATTTAGATGTTCTTACAATCAGATGGCGGTACACACAAACTATATTTTTTTGGTAAGTAAGTAAGTATCTTCACGCCTATATCCCCGAAGAGGTAGGCAGAGGTACAACCAAGGCACCCACGACTAGCCGAAGACACTAAGTCCCACAATGTGATAGGTGGCAAGCCTATCGCCAACCGGGCACATTTCCAATCCCGACCAACATTTTTTTTAATTAGAAAATTGGAAAAATCCAATTTTCTTGGAAAAATCGAACTTTCTTTATGTTGGCCGACCCGGGATTCGAACCCAGGACCTCATGCAGTCAAGTCCAACACCCGGACCGCTAGGCCACAGAGGCGAATTATTTGGTAATATTGGAAATAAGGAAGCACCACAAAACTGTAGCCCTATCAACTTTACCGTCATCGGATTTTTCTAATAACAATTATCAGATGAAGAAACCATAGATATTGATGTCACAACAATGTTGCCAAATTAATGATAAAATGATAAGCTTCATACATTACTAAATTTACGGACTATCCTAAAATATATTCACGCCAATATCCCTGAAGAGGTAGGCAGAGGTACAACCAATGCACCCACGACTAGCCGAAGACACTAAGTCCCACAGTGTAATAGGTGGCAAGCCTATCGCCAATCGGGCACATTTCCAATCCCGACCAACATTTTTTTTTAATTAGAAAATTGGAAAATCTGATTTTCTTTATGTTGGCCGACCTGGGATTCGAACCCAGGACCTCATGCAGTCAAGTCCAACACCCGGACCGCTAGACCACAGAGGCGACTAAAATATGTACCACAAAATAACAGAAAACAGATGTAATGGGTTACAGCAACAGAAATGGTAGAGACCATGGTACTTATCCAGTTGAAATGTCTGAGAATAACAAAGTCCGGGAGTCCAAGGGTTCGGGAGCCTAAGTAAAAAGGTATATAAACCTTATATTTATTGTATAAAGCGATATAAACTCATTGTTTCTTTCAGTTAGGTATAATTTGTTACACCAGGAAAACCCAGATCTTGGCTACGCTTTTAATTTGATATGTTAAGAATACTACTAAAAAGTATACTTACATATAACAATAAGCCAATTAATTCGGTAACATTTGTAAAGGCTACAATACATCACGAACCTAACGTAAACACGCAAGAGTTACATAAAAATATTTTTGTGCTGAACCATTTCTCAGAATATATACGAGTATATACATAAAATACCATCGGAAATTAAAGTGTTCATTTGTAGCGCTGAAATAAATTTTCGCTAATTATATACATAAAAATAAAAAACTGATGAACTAATTGAAAAAGAATAAATAAAACTTTGTTATTAAACCGCTTAACATCCAAGTCTTTAAACTATTGCTACAATTACATATTTAATTAATTTTAAGTCAAGCAAAATAATTACGTTAAACAGTGGCCCGCGGTGGCTCCGCTTCCCAATATACATTTTTAACCGACTTGATAAAGGAGGAGGCTCTCAATTGAGTATATGTCTTTTTTGTTAGTTTATTTATGCGATTACTGAGCCAATAGCTAACCAATTTTATTTGTTTTTTTTTAGAAAGACGTCAAGATTTCAAAGTGGTTTCCAATTCGATTGATGGTTTTTGATTTAAACTTAATAGTGCATAAATATATAAAAACATTAAATATAAAAAAAAGCGAAAAACTTACGCATTATTAAACAAAACTCAAAATGTACTAGATGCTCATAAAATTTGTTTGGGACCATTTCGGAATCATTTGTTATCTTCCGAAAAATAATGATCAAATTGCAACGTATTCCATAATGAAATAGAGTCAGTTTTTGCAGTTTTACTGCGATTAATAATTTGGAAAAATAATGTATGTCCCTTGAGAATTTAAGTTGTAGTTGTTTTATTGCAAATTATTTATTTAATATCTGATATTACAATGTAATATTACAAAATCTGGTAGTGAGGTCAACAAAAACAGTGCCTATTTTTGTTGTGTTTTTTATGATAGAGGTCGGCAAACAAACTCGCGGCTCCCCTGATGTTCTGTGGTTCTTGTGGGAGAAGGAGTTCTCAAATTGTCGAGATGCAGACGAAGCCGCGCGACACACACACACACACACACAGAGAGAGAGAGAGAGAGAGAGAGAGAAAGAGACGATCATACTAACAACACTCCTCTTTTTCTGTCAAAAATTAAAAAAAAATAATTAAAAATAAAATTTAACTTAGTTTTATTGAAGTTGAACTGTTATTGATTATTTACTAATTACTTTAGTCACTGTGCTTATTTATTGCGTCTTAATTATATGTTAATGGGTTTAAATGATTGTTTATTGGTAACTTTGTATCTGTAATGACTGTACCCTTCACTATCATAAAAGAGCACGTGCGGGCTAAAGGTCGAAGTAATATGCCATTTAAAGATACTTAGCTGTACTAAGAACAAACAACTTTGATTTTGTAAATCATAATACCTATATTTCAATTCATAAACATTTTATTGTTAATCTCATGTCTCAGGTAATTTTAGCAAACGTATGTGGTTTGCTTGGATTGCGTGACACCTTAAGGTCAAGGGTTTGATTGACCTATTTATAAAATAATTTGGTTTTCTGAAGATTGGTCCATTCGCTTTGGTTTAAACCTAATTTCAGTAAAATCACAAGTGATTATTATCGGAAGTCCAAATTTTATATCTAGGGTTGACTGGGTCTCTCTTCCCAAAGTAGTTTTAAATGGGACATATATTCCTTTCTCTTGACAGGTCAAAACTTTGGGTATTTTTATCGATAAAAGATTATCGTGGTCTGTGCATATCAAAGATCTTTGTAAAAATGATTTGCATCAGCTAGTTGTTTAAATCGATTTACAAATTCTCTCCCCGTATCCACTAAAATTGTACTAGCACAATCCTTGCTTCTGTATGCGAATGCTAGTTACTTGAATTTGACTGAAGATCAACTAAATAAACTCGAGCGTCCTAAAAGTTTTGTTATACGGTTCATATTTAGACTGCGCAATTACGACCACGTTTCTGAGTTTCGTACAAAGCTCGAGTGGCTACCGATTCGCCTTCGCAGGAATGCTCATACGCTTAATATTTTGTTTAGTGTTCTTTTCAATTCCAATACCCCCTATCTCTCTCCAAGACAGATTTATTTTTCTTAACGAAATTAATGTTGTTTAACGTCATTGTAAAACATTTTTATTGAAGATTCCGGAGCATAAAACAAAATTTTGTAAATACTTATTCACAGTACAGGCTGTTAAGATGTGGAACTTTTGCTTGTTGAAATAAGAGAGGCACAGAGCAACCACGGATTTAAGAAGATGGTAAAGGAATTTTACCTGAATACTTTAGTACCAAATTTGTAACTAGGTCACTTGTAAAAATTTTCAATGTTTAATTTTTACCTATATTTATAAATTCCTCATATATTTATAAATCACTTCCTAAATTAATTATTTGAAATACTATTGTACTTTTTATATAGATATTGGTGAACGTACCAGTGGTTGACCAGGTACTAAGTGTTTGACCAATTTCGAATTTGAGCGCTGATTTTAAGGTTGCAGACGTAAGGTTGGTTACGAATTCTTATTTCAAAACTAATCAGCCTCACAACCAATCAGAATTCAGAGAGGATTATTGACATATTTCTCGCATGGGTTAAGAATTTGTTGCCATTTTGCTAACGTGAAGTAAGGAAGGCTACACGAGGTAAGTCATTTAAATACAATTTAATTCTGGCTAAATGTGTAATTTTTAAACTAATTAATGTTTTCTTAACGTTTCGATGTCTATAGATTGTTCTGGTAACTCGTTTTTTTAAAATATTTCCATTTTACTTCCTACTTTCTTTTCATTTTGATGTATCTTCTAAGCGTTGGTTATTTGGAAGAGATCAAACTGCCTATTGAATATATATATTTTTTTCAATGTAATATGTAACACTTTTTTGATTTAGTTGTACAATAAAGAGTTTGTTATTGTTATTACTGCAACTGATGCCATCGTCTTACCTTTGTTCTCAATTTTTACCCTCAAGACAAAAATTCCAGGACATTCTATAAGAACTAGTATATGACACTATTAGGTTACCGCAAATCTTTCATGTACATAATATAAGTACGTATATGAAAAAAATGCGTTAATGCTTTTGGTCTGAATGTTCTTGTAGTTAGCTATGATGCATTCTCCGAGGCTGCTTCCAATGTACTCGTTGGGATTTCATATTTTAGAGCCTCACATCCTGCGTAGCATTTTCTTCTTTTAAGTTGATTCTTAAAGCCGTCCACGCCTCACTACTATACTAAAGCTAAGAATGAATAGTGCGAGCTGGAAATTGTAACGCTACCTATACAAGAGTTAGGGTAAAAAGAAGAAAGCCGGTGGTAGGTACTAACCCGGCCAAAATCTATCGCCTTGTTCGCCTCACGTCTTATGAATGGGATTCAGTAATACAAATTACTCTATTAATTTCACACTAGGCGATGGGTAGATTACATCCCTACGCTACATGCAGAGTAATATCGTATTCGCCCTGCATTATGATGGAGACAGATGTGTCATCTCTTTGTGTTCGTTCATTCGTTATCAGTAAAACCTATTTTTGTTATCGGTCAGCTAATATACCACAAACTGTACCATAGTATATTGAATCAAATGCTAGTAAACAATTTAAAAACAGTTTTATGGCCCTAGGTATATACATTAGGCGGAAATGTTTGCCCCATTATACAGAGTGAACACCTGGAACCTATTAGCTGTCCTAAAACTGAGGAAGCATTTGAGCGTATTGCAGTACAGCATCTAGACAGGAGCAGATAGGTTTTTTAATCCTTTGGTGGCCTTTTTCATTACAAAATACTGAATGGATCTAACTGTTTTAATTAACGAAGCCTTGACAGTCATATTAATCAATATAGACTAAAATACTCCAAGGTTTAACTTGACACATAATATGACTTACAGTCTACTATCATACTTGTAGTCTGTTTTGTAGCGAAATAATGATTATGACAAACTCAAGCCTTTGAATACTTTGGCACATGTTTATTAACAAGATCGCTAAAGTTTTTGTCTCGTCGCTAAGAACTGAGACTGTCTGTCCCATCTTTCAGAAAATGTAGTTGCAGCTGGTGAAATTGTTTTTCGTAAAAACTATGATGATCTTCACGGACCACCATTAACCATTCGTACCAGTAGCAAGCGGAAATTAGATAAGAGACATTAAGTTAGCAAGTAGTTAGGCACGTCCCGAAATACAATTATAATTGGGTTTTTGAATTATTTATTTGCGATAAATAGAAAGATCATATATAAGTTTCATAACAAAACTATTTTTAAAAAAAATTGCAATAATTCAAAAGTTATATTAAAATAAAAATAAGTTTGTGAATCCAGTATCGAAGACACGCTGACAGCTCCCGAACAAACCCGAGTGAATGTGACGTCATAATGTTAGTTTAGTAATTAGTTTAGTTAGTTAAATGTTTAAGTAATGAATTCATTAATTTTTTTG
>NJDC01004634.1:37616-50320 GCA_002245475.1 Calephelis virginiensis
TATTTATATTGAACATATATGAAAAATAAATATTTAAATATTTCTATTGACATTATTTTTTAACAGACTTTCCTTGATGCCTTTGCACCTCAAACTTCAGCAGATTCGAACCGAACATCATTTGTCAAAAAATTGTTATTAAAAATATATCAACATCAGGAATATTATCAGACTTTGCATTTATAAATCCCTTGTCACACATACGCAGACGGAATTAAGTAACAAATTTTTTAGCAATAAATTTTCGATATTGTTGTCAAGTCACTTGTAATTGCCGTAAACGTTATACTATTCTTGAACAGCTATAACATTATGACATCACAATAATCGTGTCGCGTTCATAGTCACGTAATTTTTAACTAAATTTTATCAACTTTTAATTGCGTATAATTAAATGAAAAAATTTTTTTTTTCAGTTTTTCGCATGACACATCGATATAATTAATAATGAAGTTTTAAAATACAAAATAAAAACAATATTTTTTTTATTTTCAAAATCTCAATCTTTGAAGGGAAAACTTCTTTAGCGGCGTTGCGCATTTTTTTTGGAATGGGTAAAAACTTCTAAAACTTCAGGACTCGTGACCTGATTCGTAAGACAAAAATTTGTAAGACGACGCAGGACGCTTGCGCGAATGTTCGTGTTGTCATGTTTGTGGACGATAGCGCAATAAATGAACATTGTATTCTACCACATAAATGATAGCACTTTCATATTGATAATTAAAGAAATTCGTGCAAAATTGTTCCCTAACCATTCCAAAATATCAAAAATTAATATTCAAGTTCTCACTTCTGGCGGCCCTCGCGGAGTGCAACCCATCATTTCTTTTATCTACATTATCAACAGGAAACAATATATTTGTTTTTAATAGTATTTTTGTAAGAGACACAGCAGGTTACAATATTGGCTTGTAGTTATGCGGTTTTTAAAAACGTGATACATAACATACAAACTTTCGAGTACGTCTCATTCGAACCAATTTCTATAAAATTATTCATGAAAATCTAAAATAAGTATAGGTTTTAGATTTTTTACACTCATATTTTAAAACTTGAAACCGTTTCACAATCTAGTACTTAGTTATTATGTTATATCATCGACCATACATGTGTCCTATTTTTTATAGTCATAAAAGTCTGTCAAAAGTATTAATTGTGTAGTGGTAGTTTACCGTAGATAGGGTTAAATTAATTTACATTCTAAAAATTGTTTGTGTTAATAAATAATCAGGTTATTAATACAAAAGTACAGTACAGTGTGTACCTAAATAGTAAGTAAATAAATAAATTTAACTAATTTGAATAATACGTGTTAAAATATTTGCACACTACAAGTTGGGAGAATATATTGAAATGCCTAAATAATTTTGGATTTTTTTTTAACACTCATATTTTGCAAATAAACGTTTTTTCCGTTTCTTTTTTCTTTTTATTTTTAACTGTTACCCATTCGACAGTACTGTAAAAGGTCCTCCTAGTAAAATAATACACGTAATGAGTTAAAGCTTTCGCACAAACTGAGTAAGTAGTTATGAGTGTTTCGTTATTTAGTAACGGTACATGTCGGTCAGTAACTGTCCCACATCTTCTACTATACTTACATCATGATTAACAGTAACAGTCAAGCGGGGAATATTGAAAACCAGTGTTAAAGTACGCCATGCCTCAATGAATATTGGGATATTTCCAAATGGTGGACTCATGTCATCAAACTTTATCGCAAATATTTAGGTTTTTACCAACATTTAACGAGTTTTTATTGTTTAAGTTAGAGAGGGTATAGATTTAAGCGTCACTTAGCGGAAATCCATTGTAACTCATAAGTAAGTAAGCAGTGTAACTGTTGTAGCAAGAAGTCTTCCCAATGACACTGAATGTGATAAGCCTAACCAACGTTCTCAATGCCCACCACCGCGACCAGACCACGAATAAAATAACAGCTCGGGGAAAAAACAACTTGTCACGTCCTTCGGCAACCTTGTCAAACAACTCACTAGAGAACATCAAATCGCACTCCGACACTCGACGTTCGTTTCATCTCGACACCGAGGCATCCTTTGGTAGAAACACCACAAAGTTAAATTTAAGTTTGAGATAGAAGAAGAAAATTCGTTAATTTTTCTCGATCTGCCCATAAATAATAGGCACCACTTTGGGATCTTTCTTAATCCAATATACACTGATACGACACTGTTTATCATGTCATCCTTGGCAATGCACTGCTTACGCGGAATTATCAAAACAAAGGCACTTTTTGAATTGGTTCAATATTAAAGAAATAAGAAAAAATAATGTACCAACTCAAAAAAAAAAACAATTTTTTTCTTTCTTTTTTTCTTTAATATAAATTTCTGCATGATTCTACTAGTGCAGTGAGATTAGGTGATAGAATCTGCTAAAGCTTTTCATTTTTGACTAGAAAACGTCGGTACTCGCCATTGTGTTTCAGTTTGAAGCGCTAAAAGTAGCCGGTAAACTTAAAGGGCCATGTATGCTAAAATACGTCAGCAATATACTGTTTTTTTCATACAAAGCAATTATGGATCTTGGCGACAAAAATACACAAGATTAACATTGATATGCTTTATAAGACTAGTGTTTCCAAAACACGATTCATTTCACTTTGCTCGATAGAAAAAAATCAAAAAGTTAACCCTTTTTTGAAAGCAAAACCCATCTCTCTACTTCAATTATGAAAATATCGACACCAGATTTAACATAAACATAGATAAGTATCATACCTAAAAGATAACTGTTTCAGTTTTTATATTTTTTTCAAATTATTTTTATAGTGTCAAAAATAGTGATTTGCCGCTTAAGACATTTACTTTAGAGCGCAATATTTCATAGTAAACATGGAACGGGGGAGTGCGTTGATTGGCTCTTCTGGCTGACTAAGTATGTGGCCTTAACCAAGCTCATATTTTTAGTAGGATTAACCCAGAGATACATCTCGGATCACAATCGGATTCAGAATTAATTACGAAACTACTAAACTGGATTTTAATTACTGTGTGTAATTTAATTCAACTTAAGAGGCATGTTAGATATTTTCATACCAAAAGTTCAACTACAGAAATCAGAATTAAGTAACTTCAATATGCGGGTAACAGTAGAACTACAGTACTTGGATTATCTACTTATTCTTCGCTAGAATTGTTACATCACATTACGTCAGTGATACCGCTGTCGTAATAAACCATAACGCCATTTTTATGCTCGTCGCTGGCATGTTCCAGTTTGGAAATTTTCATAATAAGACACCTAAATTTACATTATTAGTAATACTTTCAGCAATTTCTAAGCATTAGATTTCAGACTTCCAAAACTGGCTGGATTTTTTTTATCAGATCTGTCTTATTCCTTTTTGACATAAATTTTTATTACTTTTATTAAATTAGGAAAAAACGCCATTATATTTTCATATTATCATCAACAAAATAAAAGTAAGGTTTGTTGCTTTTCCGTTGTAATCAAGAGGACCTTTTTAGTTTGTATCTTTTTAACCAAATTTAATGATACAAACTTTTTTAAGTTGTATTATAAAGTGTTTATGTTTATGTTTATACATGGTTGAGGAAACACAAGCAAACAATATACCTTGTTAGGTACAAAATATAAATGCACGCTGTCTTAAAAGTTATGATACTGAAAGTGATTATTATTGTAGTGTTCCGTTTTTGAGGCTTAACTTATTCGGCCAAGAAGCTTAAGTTTCTAGCCTTCGGTTGGCACATTTTTACAATGTTTGTTGGCTGTATTAAAGACTTACCAAAAAATGAATTAACATACCGACCTGCTGAGTTTCTTTCGCCGGATCTTCTCAGTGAGTAGCCGCGTTCCGATCCGATACCTAGAAGTAGTTTTTATTTATATAGATCTAGACACTAGAATCTTTGTAAGATGTATGTGAAACAAATAGGTATGTTTTTATCTTATCTTATTGGTGACTAGCTTCTGCCCGCGACTCCGTCTGCGCGGATGTCGGTCTTCGCGTGATAAAACTGAAAAATTAAGATTTATTATTTTGTACGTATTTTTCCAGGATAAAAAGTATCCCATTTCATGCCCAGGATAATAAGGTATAATTATACCAAGTTTCATCGAAATCGAACCGTTAATTTTCACGTGATGCTTGAACATACAGACAGATAGACAAAAATGTTTTTAATCACATACCTATGTGGGTTTGGTATCCATTCAGTAACACCCCCTGCTATTTATTTTTTCAATATTTGTATGTACAGAATTGACCATCTACAGATTTATTATATGTATAGATATGTACCTAGGTATTTGTTGTTGTTGTGTTTTATATACCTACTTACTAACAGAAAAATAGATTAAGACAATAGTGGAAAAACTTTTTCTATCATGGTTTTCGAAGTCGATATTTTTTTGTTTGTTAATTGCATAAAGAACAAATTTAAAATTTAATTGAAAATATAATTATAGGCTTTTTTTAAAAAAGCTATATACTTTTATCTAGAACTTTTAAACTGTCATTCTACGTATTGCAGTTTGCAACTGAAGCCGGGGTCAACGGCCGCAGGTCACCGTCACTGCCGTTATATGTACATTATGAAGGCTTTTCTTGCAATCCACATTTTAGTTGTATGGATTTTATATTATCAATTTAGGTATTAATTTGGGATAGATTGTAATTAGTAACAGCTCTTATTTAAAAGGATTTCCGCAAATAAAATAGGTACCTACCAATTACAAAATTAAATTTCAGTGAGATTCTTTAAATTTTCTTTTAAAGTTTTTTAGGAAAAACCGTGTCTGAAAAAAAACCTAATTAGGTATTTGAATGCTAACTAACTCATGGATAAGTGCATAGATACCTACCTACTTAAACAAATCTTAATTGTATTTCTAAACTGTATTTTTAAGGTAAAATTTGTTTTGTACATAAAATAGGTAGGTACGTGCCTACTGCCTATGTAAGCCGGTATAATCAGAATAGACAGGAACCTTTAACTACTTTAAGTACATTTCAAAGTATTAATGAATTAGGTACCTACACGTCGTACAATCGTAGGTACACAAAGCTCATGAAGAATGAATTAGGTAGTAGGTAACAGGTAGGTAGGTAAGTACCGAAGCATCTGCTATGTTGGTGATGGCATCGAAATAAGTGGGCTTAGTATAATATATCGGAACCCAACACATGTGTGGACTTAACGTCTATATAAAAAAAAATCAGAAAATGCACCTGCAATTTAGAACAACAATAGAATGCACTCAAAGTTTTCTTTAAATAGGACAGCTAATACTCTGCTCACCAAAGTTTACCATGTCCGCAGTGCGTGCGGTCGTGTGAGACAGCGCCATACGACCGAGAGAGACATCGCGAATGACCGAAATCGATGTTAGACTGAAAGAGACAGAGTTTTCTTCTCACTCACCGTCAGTACGCGAGCCCTCAATGCACCGGCGATTATTATCAATCGCTATTTAGTATTCGTGATTGTTTTACTTTTTAGGCAAATGTCAACTCGTCATTGACTAAAAGCACGTAAACGCTTGGTTGATTTAACTTTTGATCTTTTTAAATGAAAGGAATTCTTCTGATAACTCTATTTACCTAACTTATTACTGACTGTCGAAATTATCTACCTATAATTACTCTACCTAATTTAATTAAAAAAATTCTACTTTCCTCCTAACCTAGTTACGTAGATTCTCATTCTTCAAATTGATATAGATAGGTATACCTATCTATGAACCACTATAATAACTGTTATGACATCGTGAAGTTCATGTTAACCGGTGACACAATGAAGAGGTCTCTATTACAAAATCTCTAATTGTTTTTAGAGAAATGTTGAATTCAAAAAAGATTCAAAATAATCGTAACATACCTACCTACCTTCCTGCTACAACCTAGATTTGGTTAAAATTAGTAAACATCTTAAAGTAGGTACCTAGTATTCATAAGAAAGAGTCTCTAAATAAAAAATGTTTTAGAATTTATATACCTACCTATTGGTCTTGTAGTTGTGGTAGAGTTATGGCGGCATGAACATATAAAGCGATGTGGTGTTAGACATATGTTGAGCCATTGATTTGCGGTACTTGCTCTATAAACAGTCAGATTCAGATTTCAGGCTACGTTAGTTGAATATTATGACAAAATATTCTTAATTGGTAAATTAATTTCTGTTTACTAGCTTAAGATTTAATTACTAGATTTTTGAAGCAATTAAGAGGGTTTGGAGGCACTGCCATTAAACCAAGGCCTCAAAAATCTGTAATATTCCTAATAATAGTAATAGTATCAAAATAGATAAGTTACTGAATTATTTTAGTAGCGCGTGCAGTCGTAACGAGATCATTGGATCATGTGCAGTAGCTCGCCCGGATAAGTACTGCGGTTTAATCACAGCGTGAGTGTTTGTCATTGTCATATCCCATTCTAAAGGCTACACTTTTAGCTAGTGAACTCCAAGCTAAGAAGGACTCTATTTTCCGCTCTCTATCACCAGGATGACTCTATTTTCCGCTGGTAGAAAAAGAACTACAATAAAACATAGAGTCATCTTAATTCACCGTCAAATAAGCAAAATTAAGACGAAGATCTCTTTTTTCAACAATGTCGTTCTTGCGAGCTATTCACATTTTAATGAAACCGCTGAAGGTTGACGAACCGCGCATATGGTTTTATTATATTATATTGCCTTTAACTTAGGTATATTCCACATCCGTGATTTACAGCAATTAACTATGTTTAAAGATTTTCCTTGTGTAGTTCTTTTGTATGCCTATAATTTTAACTTTTAATAACGAATGGAAATTAGAAGTTTTGAATGGTACTCGTACTGTGGTTTCGGCATAGTAATGTATTTTTTACGTTGCTAAAAGCAGACAGCTTTCTTGATAATAAGAGACAAGCGTTGCCTATAAATGTGTATGCCACGAGTACATTGCTGTCTTATGGTTGGGATCGTGGGCAATTAGTGCCAATATACCTACCAGCTGTCCGAACCTCCAGCACCGAACCCCAATAATGTTAAGCACTGACATTACATCGACAGGAACAGTTACGGTTGGTGCTACCAATCCGATGTGCCACTACACACCGGTCTACAACCTATACATGACAACATGACTGACGGCACCCGCGTAATAATCCAGTAACAGTAAGATTAACACAAGTGGTACTACTGTACTACTACCTACTGTAGGTTCGTTACATCCCAACGCCGAAAGTTTGTTGTTGAGGTAATTTATTTTTATGAATAAATGATTTTTTTTATTCCAATAAGAAGGCAAACAAGCAGACGGATTTCCTGATGTTAAGAAATTGACGCTGCCTAGAGACACCAAAGGTTGTAATAGCGCTTTGCCAACCTGAGGCCGGGATGTTAGGCCTCGAGCAAAAGTAAGTTTACCGGCTACCTTACCCTCCGCATCGGAACACGTCATGACGTTATGGCGGCAGGAATAGGTAAGGCGGTGGTACCAATCCGGGCGAGTCGCTGCTAAACTCTACCACCTAGTCAGATGTCACGGTGTTAGTGACGGTGAGCCAATGTGCAATTTGGGTCTAAAGGGAAGCCGGTATGTATACTCATACAAGAGATTTAAGATATCCGCCTCATATTGTCAGATTGGCGATTCAAAATCTATAGGTGGCACTATCTTATAGTTAGGAAATCTGTCTGTTTTCCAATCCATTAGAAAAAAGACTTGTCATGTTTTACTGTTCAAGTGTTTGTCATAAAAAATATTTACTACTGCATCATATGGCTATCTACGAGTACGATCACCTTATCGAATACTTGACAAGCATTTTTTAACATTTCACATCAAATTTTACATGTATTTTGGAATGACGTACTTTTTATATTAACTTCAAGAAATAAAAACTACGTCTGGTTTATTTGTAGTAAATTACGCTTTTGTGATTTTTGCAAATCCACCGGCTAGCCATTATGGCGGCAGGTAACTTAAAAGGCTGTGAATCCCTGCCCGGACAAGTTGCTGCTCCACACTCTAGCTGGTTATGACCCATTTAACCTATGCTGCTTAAATATAGATTTCAGTTTGCCAGACAATAGTCATTGTGCAATATCCACGTTTCGCAACCACGGTGCGGTACATAAAACAAGCATTGCTTTCACCATTGCAACGGTTTATTCACTTGGCATATGAGTTGTAGATTAAAACGAGGCCGCGGAGAATGAAAAATCATCTAAATGTCTAGAATTAGTCATTTAAACAACCGTGAAGTGTCATTTGGTGGCAACCGGGCCCGGGTAAAACGAACATTTTCTAATTCCTCAGGTATATTAAGAGGATTTTTTCCTTGCCTCTCCAAGGATTTATTGATTTCGAGGTTTATATGAGAATAATATAGTTAATAATTTTATGTTTCTAGTCATTGATGTTATATTTCAATGCTTCTAGAACATCAGTGAGTTCGCATGTTCCAGCGGATTTCTGCCAAGTTATTGCTGTAGTAAAACATCTGTGAAACGGTAGTAGTTAGATACTTAGTAAGATTCAGATTTTGTACATGTAGTTTTGCTCTTATTTACGAAACTCATTCGCCTGACGTATCGACGACTATTACGTAGTTACCAACTTCATAGTAGCGATATAGACGAATGTTTTTCATGACATTCATCTCGCTTTATAATAAAATCATTCATACTACTACTATATCCAAAACTCTACATTATAACAACGTTATACATTTACAACTTATCATACGAAGATTCTATTCAGTAATTTCAAATAGTTCACCCACATACAAATCTGTGCTGACATAAATATGTATTTAATTTAGTGGTGCGTTATAAACCCGAGGACGGAATAATTAACTACCTTCAAGCCAACAGGCTAGTCATTTTCTAGGTAAAGCTACAAAAAATAAAATAAATACAAAATACATAATTATTGAATAAGTGTTTATGTCTCGAGGCACAAATTTAGCTTAAGGTTAACTGCTTAGAATCTAGATTCCGTGTTCGAGACTAATGATATAACATTAAACTTTAGCTTTATTATTTATTCAATAAGAAAAATTTCAAGGTTATTATGTCACTAAGAGTATATTTATTTCGTTAATTAACATAAATATTTACTAAAATAATTGGAAAAAACAAAGATAACACGACATTGAGATATGACTCGCAGTG
Source organism: Calephelis virginiensis (assembly GCA_002245475.1). Taxonomy (NCBI): domain Eukaryota; kingdom Metazoa; phylum Arthropoda; class Insecta; order Lepidoptera; family Riodinidae; genus Calephelis; species Calephelis virginiensis. Next base: position 46,769 of record NJDC01004634.1, read on the forward strand.
TATTCGTCGCTTGAAAAATACTTCCCAGTCAACAAATGAATATGGTAGTATACACAATGATCAAAATAGGTTTATATAAATTTCAAGTTTGTTTTATTTTCATAAGGTAGTGAATAAGGAGGCGGCTCTCCTGACGGTAAGAGATAACCGTCGTCTCTAGACATATAAATTTCGATACGTCGATGTCTTAAGACAATAGCAATTCTTAACGCCATGGCAGCAGTAACATGTAGGAGAGTGGTACCAATCCATACGAGCTTCTGCGCAGCACTCTACCAACTGACTGAGCTGTTGGAAGAATCAAGCAATCACCAGCGTTAAATGGGATCATCACATCCCGATTTTAAATGTTCATTTCCGTTCTCGGCACGCGTTACAATTTCATTGTTTACAATAAACACTCGAAAACATTTATAAATTTAATGTGTTTCTTTTCTTAGCGGGTAAGTTTTCATGATCCTATAATAACAAATGTTTGAACTCTGTATATAATGTAGATAAGAACCAAATAACCGAGTAACCATCTTCACGCCCATATCCTTGAAGAAGGCAGATGCACAACTAGGGCTCCCATGACTAGCCGAAGATACTATGTCCCACAATGTGATAGGTTTCAAGCCTATCGTTAACCGGAAACATATCCAATCCCGAGCAATTTTTTTTTATTAGAAAATTGCAAAAAACACACTTTCTTTTTGCTGCTCGACCCGGGAATAGAACCCGGGACCTGATGAAGTCAAGTCCAACAGCTGGACCGCTAGACCACAGTGGTGGTAATCTAATAATTTAGATTAGGGTTTTTTTTCGGGCAGTCATTTAGAACTAGTGGCAGAGAGGTGTGCGACAGATCACCCGGGTTCATACCACCGATAGTAGAAATATGAAAATCAATTTTGTATTTCTTAATTGACTCTTCAAACAGGAACACGAGAAAAATACAAAATTGTTAAATACTAGGAGTAGATTGGTTGCAGTACTGAATTTGGTTTGTCGTTATGAGACTCTACCACAGAGGTTCCCAAACTTATGTACTGTAACTACTGTAACGCCCACTTTGAAAATCAGTTGTTTTGTAGCGCCCCCCCTCGTTTTTTCTTGTCAATAACCTCAATAACATATTTGTTGCGCCTAGTTTAAAAAAAAAACATTTTTTTCAAGATTTATACCGCCCCCCTCTAGGCTTCCAGCGCCCACAAGGGGGCGTTATCGCCCACTTTGGGAAAGGCTGCTCTACCACCTACTCTTACTTGGCGGACTCGTGTTACCACACTCGGTTTTTTAGTTTTTTTCATTTAAGTTGCTTATGTTAAGCGTTAGGTTAGATTTTTAGTTGTTTTTTTGTTAATGATGTTTGGTAAATTTTAGTGTGTCAAAAATGTTTTCTTTCTTTCTATTCTGACTGACTGCAACGCTCGGTTACACTGTTCAGCCATCTAAATGACTAGACTATTCCACTAGCAGTTAATGAGGTTATCAGATTCCTAAACGAAGAGTACAGTATTCAGAAAATGCTACTAATAAAAATACTTATCCGAAATACATACAAAAATGCTTTTCCAAAAACATAATTAAGATGGACAAAATTTTGGCAAAAGCAAGTAACAAAAACAAATTCAAATACAATACACATTTGTACATAAAATATTGCTACGAAGAGTGCATTTGGCTAAGGCTCTGAAAATATTATGATTATATGTAGAGCCAAGCTCCGAGCTCTACTCGCTTTAATACAGCTGAAACCCCCTGTTCTGGAGCAGTTGCATTTTCAGCAGTTTTCATGAAGAATTTTGCCAAAGTGGAAATAATTGCCTCAAGTTGTTTTAACCCCTCTATTGCGTCGTCTTAATGATGAAACTTCGTAGTAATTATACTTTTAACGGATCAAAATTACTCAAGTTGTTTTCGAACAAGTATGCAAATACCTCCAATTAAATACTGGACCTTCAGTCGATACACTAGCTCGGTTAATCATACACTTTCTATTTATATTGATTGTGTACTCCAGCTATTGATTGATTCTTTGTCTTTACTTGGTTTGCGAAGTTTCATTCTTTTTCTGACTAATGAAACATTTTTTGTAATAAATTATAACAGTAGATTTATTGGACACCTAAGGTATGCAAAAAATACTCGTGTATTTTTAAGATTTTACATTATTTTATTATTTAGGCTTAATACCTATTCGAACCCACTTATAACTTCCACAACTAGACCAAGAATGTCCACCCAACACTAACTTAATACGTGGGGATCATATTACCTTGCGATTTTTGCCCTTAATACGAGTATGCCTCTTTGAAATAAGGTAGTTGTAAATACCTCTAACAAAAGGTAACAAGCCGTCTAGATTAGCTACTACCTTAAATGTTCCTGCCGCCATAGTTGGGAGAGATGGTAAATGGAGTACGGGTCACTTGCTTTTTTTTCTGTTTTAATGAAAAAAAGAGTATGTCAAACTTCATTAACCTTACAATTTGGTTCAAATATTTTTATTTATATGAGCGATCATCGAACAAGTACACGTTGCTGCTGATGGCAAGGGGCGGTCGTGGCATATAAACACAATAGATGCTTTAGGTGCGTTGTAGTCCTACGGCCGGGGTGTTAGACAAATTGTGCAAGTCTACCGGCTCTCCTATCCTCCAGACCGGAATATGATACTGTCATTATGGCGGCAGAGTAATTTGCATTAACTTGATTAGTTACAATGTCATGTTCCGGTTCAGAGGATAAGCACTTGCACAATAAGCCTAACACCATTGTCAAAAGATATGTGACGTCTCTAGACGATGGTCGTCTTTTACAATCAAGAAAGCCGTGGTAATCCCACGGCTTTCCACATAAAAACATTTTATTTCTTCTGAGCTAGTGTAAAATTTGTGAACAGCTCTATAACGTGTAGAGTAAGAAGCTCGACTCTACATGAGTGCTCATTTTTTTCTAACTGAGCGAGATAGGTGCAAGCCACGTGCATTCGTCTTGGCAAAATTTTAGAAAAATGTTACCAATCCTACGTTATTGGAAAAATAGTTCGTGGTAGAAAGTATCGAGGTAGTTACGTCACTAGTAACAATCGACAATCGAATCGATTTGCAATATCACGATATCTCGAGTTCACAAACACAAAACAGCTGTGTGTAGGCTCGGCAGCCGTCGTCTTTGTTCGAAAACAGGGACAGGCTACTGGTAGAGACAACGCGGAGTTCGTTGTCTCGCGCCCCACTCAGCAGTAGCGAGCGATATCTCGCGAAGTGTAGTTGTGTGCAAAATAAACGATTACAAAATTGAAATATTGCAGTGCGTGTTTTATAAAAAAACATACAAAGTGTAGATTTTGAGTTGTGAATTCAAGAAAGTATTAAATTTTGGATTTTTTACTGCAAATCAGGTAGAGCTCGACAATTTTATTTTTTATATCGGTGGTTATAGTTATACGTAATGATGTATAGTTTTTATTACTTTCCACCTTATGGGAATTAGGAAATTTCCTTTCAGTGCTTAATATATGGAAAAACGATTGATGGGAGGTTACTACTCTAATCATGGGATCAG
>NJDC01004634.1:50487-65285 GCA_002245475.1 Calephelis virginiensis
TTTAAGTAAGGTCAAGCACATAAAATTTAATGTGCCTACGCATTTCGTACACACAATAATCATGACGCACAAAAGAATATGTAGAACTAAAACGAAGTAGGTACGAGTTAGTAGTTAAGTACCTACTTATTGCCAATTTGATGAAGTTAAATTTATCGCCTCTGTGGTCTAGAGATCCAGTGTTGGACTTGGACCGGGTTCGATTCCCGGGTCGGGTAACAAAAAGAAAACGAGGTTTTTCCATTTTTCTAATCAAAAAAATGTTGCTCGGGATTGGATAAGATGCCCAGTTGACGATAGGCTTGCCACCTATCACATTGTGAGACTTAGTATCTTCGGCTAGTCGTGGGTGTCCTGGTTGTGCCTCTGCCTACCACTTCGGAGAAAGGCGTGAAGATACTTTTCTTTTTAATAAATTTAATATTGAGTTGCAGTCATTGGTTGCAATACAGTAAGCGATACAATCTTCTAACTTCTTGACAAAACTTTACATGTGATACCTACCGTCATCTGACAGATTCAGCTGACAAACAAAATACACAAACACACAAATTTTGCCAAGAAATAACAAAATGTGTAAAACTTATAAACCTGCAATAGTAGTGAAATGAAGCCATACTCACATACTTCATACCAATATAACAAAATATGAAAAAGCGTTACTCCATTTTTATGTCATAACGCATAACCAAACGATGTCATGGTAACTACAATGTGTCAAAAATGACATAGGTTACATTTTACACAAGTAAACGAGTACCCCAGAAGAGTTTAAACTTTTATTATATGAATAAAACGGTGGGCAACATCGTGTATTAAAATAAATTAGAAATCTGTCAATCATACAAATACAACTAACTGACTGACATGCCTGACTTCATACGGGAGTATCATCTCGACGAGGCGTCCGCCAGATTTCATGGCGTCAGATAGCAGACAGCTCTTCGTACTTGGAAATAACCTTCGCCTTTACAGAGTATGCTGGAGATTAGATGATAAATAATTATAAAAATAATAAATTTATTTATTTAGCTCTTTACTATTTAAGTTCTTGAAGATATGCGTTATATATTTTTAAAACGTAAATTATACCAAAATTAACCCGTTTTGTAAGAGAACTGGTGCCTCAAGTAGGTTCTAAAAGATAAGGCACAAGGCAAGGCTACGAATTACTCTATTTGTCGGACCGGAACACGATAGTGTTAAACATTTAGGAATACTTAAGTCATGGCACCAGAAATAGATGCAATGGTGGTCCATATTCGAGCCAGTTACTGCACGACTTTTGAAGACCAGTTAACTGCTGTGGGGTTTGCATTGTAAGCATTCTGCCCTGTTAAACTTTACATTGTTACTACCATAACAGTATAACATCCTGATGACGTCGCACGCACGCGCACACGCACGAGATCGCACCGTCACCATCACACCTGCTCGCAGGCTCATTCAGAAACAATCCTAGCTCGGGATTTTAGACCTATTATGCAAGTCTACAGGCTACCCTACCCTCCGAAACGGAACATGACAGAATCATTATGGTGGCAGAAATAGGTAAAACGGTAGATTCCTACCTAGGTAAGTTGTTTTTTTATAATATTGGAAGGCAAATATGCAGACGGATTTCCTGGTGTTAAAAAAATCATGCCGTCTAGAGACACCAAAGGTAGTAATGGTGTGCTGCCAACCTGAGGCCGGGATGTTAGCCATCAAACAAAAGTTTACCGGTTACCTTATCTTAAGAATCGGAAAACGCCAATAGCAAGAACTGAAGTTATGGTGGCAATAATACATAAGTCAGTAGTACCATTCCGGACGAGTCCATGCGAAACTCTACCAGTTAGTCCGATGTGTTGGTGTCAGTGACGTTAAGCCTATGCTCGCCTGGCAGTAAGGCAGATAGTCTATTCTGCAAAGGAGCCCGCGCTGACGCGGGGACAACACGCTGCCACCAGTGGCTGGTTGGTAATGACTTATTAAACCAGCGCTCGCAAATAACTCAGGCGAGTCATTGTTTATTTTAATTTGCTGAAATGCATAGTTTTAACAGTTTCTATATTCCCTATGTTGGTCCACTTAGGCAAGACTAGACAAGAGGTAGCAGTTGTGGCTAATGCAGATATCAGAGGACGATAAGTCGCTTTATATGGCTTTTGTACATCATTGTCCAATAAATACCCGGATTGGTACCACCGCCTTACCTATTCGGAGGGCAAGTTAGCCGGTGAACTTACTTTTGCTTGAGGCCTAACATCTCGGCCTCAGGTTGGCAACGCACCATTACTACCGTCAGTGTCTCTAGGCGGCGTGAATTTCTTACCATCAGGAAATCCGTCTGCTTGTTTGCCTTCCATTATCATAAAAAAAAGTTAAAATGTTAAAAATGAGAACAAATTTGTAGAATACTAAGCAATACTTCATTTTTTCGGGCAAAGGTTTTATTATGTAAATGGAGATTTTTTTCTTCTCAATATATTCGTAAACCGTACTGAGTATCACGATAAGGCGTTATGTGGAGGTGTTTATGTTAATTTTGCACCGAAGTTAAACTTAACAACGTAAATAGGTATTCTGAAAAAACATCAAGTCACGAACTTCGATCGTAACCAGTATTTTATAGGAGTGATTCAGTTTTCGTACAAAAAATAGTATTAAAAACTCAGAGAACTTTTCCCTATGAATGGGCACAGTACTATAAAAGATCACCTGCTTACCTTGAAAAGGCAGCATGTAAATAGTGAAAGTTCAGTATCTACATCACTAGCACCGTGACCTCAGATGAAAAAGTCCCTCGACGCCTTCCTACTGGGATTTAAACGTCTTTGAACAATATTTGTAATGATCGGCCAAAGCGTCAGTGCTGTCAGTTGATGTGTTTCAGTTTGAAGAGTAGGATAGCATAATTTATCTAATCTAATGATAAGAGACAACCATGACCATAGACAATTTAGATACAACTGGTGCGGTGCTGAGTTCTGTTCCCGGAGTATTGGACCTGTTGTCCAAGTCTTCCGGCTACTCTACCCTCCGCAGTGAAACATGACAGTGACATTATGGTGTCAGAAATAGGGAAAAAAATGGATCCCTGGGCGGGCAAGTTGTTGCACAAGACGCTAACAATACTGAATGCCATTTTACTGTTTAGATTACTGATTATTACTATCTTTTTGCCAGACTGTTAGTTCATGTGTGCAATTCTACCTACAATTTAGAATGGGATATAATAATAGTGAGCACTGACGCTATGACGGAAGAATAACTAAGATAGAGGACGCAAATCTCGGCGAGTCTCTGCAGAACACTCTCCCACTTAGTTATTACTGAGTGCACTGGTGTATTTATCCGTTAACCTAACTAGATTAGTATCAGCGGGCGATGGGGTCGTCTAAACTTAGCACTTTTAAATTAACTTGAATCTTTTAGTATTAAACATCATACTGCAGAATCATGGGCGTCATTGTGGGTAAGGAAAGGTTTTGAATTATCAGCCAAATTCGTTTAGGAACCAGTTTTTTAGTTTGATTTTCGTTTATAGTAGGTATTTACGTCTTGTAAGGAACAGATTTTGACGATTCCTTTTTGGTAAGGTCGGTTGTGACGTCGAAGTGGATGATGTCGAACAAATTTTATTACTTTCCTCCTGGTGTTTTTTGTGTTATAATTAATAATGCATTAATATTCATGAACTTCGACGATGTCATAGACGATGTTAAGTATATAGGTAATAAATAAAAAACCGCATGTAAGTTAGTGAAAAAATGTATAAGGGATCGTCTCCAAATCAACTTTCGGTAAAAGAATAATCTAATCGCGATATGGTAAAGAAATTATAATTTTATTTTGATTTAAAGTCGTACGTAAAACGTACGTAAAACGTACGTAAAAAACAAACTGACGTTTTTTCGGATGGAATTTTCTTTGTTGAGTTCACAGTTACTGGAAAGTCATTTTGTACCTATGTAGTTTGGATGTCAAACCCACTATTTATTGATTTGAGGTCCAGATGTGACACCTACATTCAGCGTTAAAATATGTTGCGAATGTTCATTCATACTTGTGATTAGATATAATTGCATTGTTCTCCTCTCAGTTTGTTTGTTGTCCTAATTTTGTTTACTATGCGATAGTTCTATCAATAGCTGTTGGTGAAGGCGCCAGGCTGTCGGCGGCTCGTAAACGCTATATAAATGCCTATACCAGCTACAGGCTGCGTTTATGATAATATAAAAATATATCAAAAACTCTGAATGATGCAAATATAAGCTCATAATCTTTTGGCATAAAATCACCATAACATTATCGTATATCATCGTAAAATCATTGTTAAAAGAAGCATAATAGAAAAATTTCAAAAATCGAGGAGGTGCTACCGTGCCTGTTGCTTACATCCAAGATGGTGCGCATGGCTAATGCATGTGCCACTGTGAGTGCAGACTAACGTGTAGCTAGGTAACTGGCAAGACTGAGTTTTAAGGAACTGATGCTGTCGAGGCAGTGGTCGAATGCGCAAGCGACCCCACTGTCACGACAAAGGCAAAGAGAGGAATCAGGAAACCCGTCTGCTTGTTTGCCATAAAAAAGAAGCTTAGTTTTTGTTACGCACTCTTAACAGGACAGATAAACGAGTGATTGCATCGTAAGTCTTCGCTGTTTATTAAAACATGGTTTTTGGACGGAGCATATCTTACATTAACGGCAAGGGTGAGGGAAAGTTAAATATTCGAATGTGACAAGGATTGAGGCAAATTTTCTGTGGGATATAAATTAAGCTCAGTACAATTGCAAAAACCGACTTCAACTATTTCAGGAGGTACCACGTCGCGATGTGATGATCTGATTAGACAGCTGACGATAATATGTACAACTCAAAAGTCACTAATCAGATCATGATAAAACTAATATGGATCACCTGGAAAACATTACCTATATTTCCTCTTTTGAAAGTCGATTAATAAGGGAAGGAAAATGCTTTCTCAACGATAAAATATGACGTGATTATGCTCTGATACTAAATAACTGACTTTTAGTATGCTTGAAGCATAGAATCGTGTAGTAGGTATGCTACAAACGGCAAAATCGGTTGTAATATCATTACTAAATCATCAAAGTAGGCTTAACTCAAAAAGCAATTGTCGGATCTTTATGAAATATATTGAATTTATCTGAATAATGACTTACAATTTGAAAAAAAGAATCATTCAAATATATTAATTATTGATGGAATAAACATGTAACAAACATAAAAAGACTACACACAGGCAAATTTGTGAACCTTGTCCTTGTTGTATTCGTGAAAGAGATCGGCTACTTTACAACAACATCGATTCTGACCCTAAGGTGGCTTAATAGACAGTGGGATCGTATCAATCTGGGCTAGCTACTTCTCCACGAAACAAATCAATAGAAAAACGTTATGTTTAGTTCGGCCTTTTGAAATCGTTTTAGTATACTATGGTGTGCGCTTTGCTTCTGTCATTTCTAGTCGTTAATATAAAGCAATACTTTTCAAAGTCCTTTTAGACACTTCTCAGTCGTTTAAGTGACATTTTTTGCTTTAATTTGTTAAGATGCTGCTATTAAATCGACGACAATAATACTTAATGCTATCACTTCTTGTATTTGAAACTTTTCAGTAACATTTACATTATTATTAATAAATATAGTGACTCCATAAAACACTGTACCCTAAAATCATAAGTTTACAGATGACAGTCTCTTACGACCAAGTAAGGTTACCTTTTTGTCATTTTATGTTCTATGTGTACTATATATGCTTTATATACTTTAGCACAAATTGAGCACAGGAAGCGTCTATTCTACTTGTCACAGGTGTGACTTGGAAGTTGGACGACAGTTACATTACGGACATGCTTTGAACTAACTACTGAATTTGGTTTTGCCTTTAGAGCTTGGTCATTTTCAAGAAGCTCTACCGGTGTCTATCTATTTATACATCAGAAGATTCCATTAAAATGTTTTTGTGTATTATGAATAAGCAATAAAGCTCACAGCTTCAATAGTACAAATAAACAACAACAGACACCATTAATGAAAATCGTAAGTTACCATTCTTAATCATTATTAAGCCTCAAGCGTGATATCTTCCCAATGAAATTGGTTACGACCTTTAGGAACATTGATATAAGGACGGCAGGAAAAGGCTAGGTGATAAATTAATCTGTATAAGTTTGTGTGTTCCATCCTATCAAAAGCTTTAGTTATAATATTATAAAATATGAAGCTCTTATGACTTAAGTATGCCTCTTAATTATATCCGAGCGCGTCGTCAGCTTAGCCTCCTAAACGAGCTTGCCTCATTATCTCGATCTAGAAATGTTTCATGAATTCAAATGTAGGTCGAAAAGGGCCACTTACACGCGGAAACTGGTTTCGTACAAAAAAGTATATACTGGTAACATACGTCGAGCGAAGTAATTATATGGGTAGCTTTTTTCGCGACTCAGTCCGTGTGGAGTTCGGTCCAGTCGCAATAACTCTCAATCGTCAGCATACAGACATAACGGACTTTATTTATAAGCTGACTTATAATCCAATTCTTTCTTAAGTGAGACCAAAATTACCTACACTGAATGTGTGCTGTATAATGTGTACTGTACACTTCCTATACTGTATAATTTTTAATACCCCCTACCCTTGGTGATAACTCGTCTCTGTAAAATCAATTTAATTTATGTAATATTAAGAATAAAACATACAAATTTTCACTATTTATTTGAATGAAAATTTCACCCACATAAAAAAATCTATCAAAATTATAAATATAAAAATAGATCCCCAAAAAGGTCTTAGAACTAAAATGTCAGTGGTCAGGGGAGACAGACTGAGGAATATCCGCAAAACGTGTCCCCAAAATTGCTACCTTCTGCATCCAGTACTTCACCCAGGAATGCAACGAGAGTTTGTTAAGGTGGTCTAGACTCCGCTATAAGACCATTTACTTGTACGACTGTCGGGACAATTTTTGTTAAGTCTATATCCTACATTTTGGTAACCACGTGAGCGAATTCAGTGACGGCTGCACGTTACGGCATCTGGCCAAATGTTACCTTTTAGTAATATAATATATTCGTATACGTAACTGAATTTTCTAACGACAACGCCGGCTATAGACTTAAAGATGATGGGTAATAAAGCGTTGCCTTCCTGATGTTGATGATTAGGTTTTATTTCGTAGTTTATTAATATAAATAAAAGTAGGCCAGAGATAAGTCCAATCCCAACGCGCATAAATTACTTGCGTTTTGTTTCTGGGTAAATGTAATGTATAGTTTTTCAAAACTCAGCTCATATTACTGTTCTACTCTTTACTTAGTTCTAGTCTTTTGATGATTTGAACATAATCTTGAAAGTATAAACTGCGTTTGCGTATTATGCTAAAGAAGTCGACTGAAATATAAACGGTAACTATGACTCACCGAGAAATGTACTGTTTGTAAATTCCGTCTTCCGTCTTAATGTTATAGGTATGTTTGTTTATTCTATTTACCCGACTAACACAATAACCGATTTTCTCTAGCTGTGAGTATGTTGTTCTAACTTTTTAATCCATAGCCATATCTAACTAGTAGTTGAGAATTGTTAAACATTTTGAATTCACGTAATCAGTTGTTATGTAAAATACTATTACTACTGTGTTACTAAATGAGTCAGTTATTAAAATCCTGTTAACAGTGAATCTATCGAACGAACGAAACGATCTAAAACAAGAAGTGCTAAGATATGTAGTAGAGAGCTAGTGTTTCATGCACCTAGCATTCGATTAGTTGATGAACTTTTATTCGGAAGGGTTAAGTAGTTAATGTTAGTAGATTTCTTTTAAGGGTGTTTTCCTGGTTGTTAATGGCCAAATTATACGGAACCTTTCTTTCTTTAAGTATTGGCCTTCCCGTTAGTATTTTTCCATTAGTCAAGTAGAAATTTGCTTCAAATTATACATCAATTTTAATAAATTATAATTAGTCATCAGTCATAACTCATAAGTCGTCAGTTAGTCATGTCAGTCTCTTGGGTAAAGCGATGGCCTCATTACCCAAGCTCATATATCGAGGTTTGGCGGCAACGAGGAAATACACGATACGCTAATTTCTTCCTGATTATTTCATTTCTGCACTTTCACTGAATGAAATTGTACAAAATGCCACCAAAATTGACTAATTTCACTCAATATCAACACGAAATTCAATAATTATGAAAAAAACTTCGCTCATCTTTTCTCTCGATGGCGCCAAAACCCCTATACGGAACCTTGTCATTAAATTAAATATCTCTTGAAGGCTAGGGCATTCATGCCTATACGTATGCCATGCATATTTCATGCGCTGTTGACTGTTGGTGCGTCACATCAACCATCGAGCGACGAGTTTCTTAAAGGATATTTATGTAATGTGGTATTAAGGAAAATAAAAAATATATTTCTTTGTTGTCTCTGTGGTCAGTGGTTCAGGTGTTAGACTTGACTGCTTGAGGTCCCGGGTTCGATTCCCGGGTCGGGCAACAGAAACAAAACTTGGTTTCTTCAATTTTCTAATAAAAAAATTTGCTCGGAATTGGATATGTGCCCGGTTGGTGATGGGTTTGCCACCTATCACATTGCCACCTTGTGGAACTTAGTTTCTTCGGCTAGTCGTGGGTGCCCTGGATGTGCCACTGCCTAAATCTTCGGGAACCTGAGCGTGAAGATATTTTTTGTTTTATTAAAATTTCATAAAAAATTAGCCATTGGATTTCTTAGTCGTCATAGCATATTTGGTAATTTTAAATTGAATTAAAAATAGGTAATTTCGATTATCCCGGCCTTAATTAAGTACAAGTCCTTGGTTTGATATGTCAAATAGGGCATTATTAAACTTGTCCACATTCTTAGTCATTTCATTTTACGTAGTAGTTATATACCTACTCACCGCTCTATATTATATCATTAAAAGACAGTAGACCGGGTACCTCAACCAAAACGTGTCAACTGTAGGTCAGCGTATGAGTCACGAACTTTATCCGGAGCTGCAAACCGGCTGGAGCATAACTTGTCTATGAGAATCATGTTCGTGAAATGTCGCTCGAACCGAACATGTCAGCTAATAATAAATAATACGAGCATTTTTGAAGTCACTAGTCGAAGTATTTAAGCGAAAAAAATGATAATGATTTAATGTGTCCATGTTATTATATTTTCTTAAATTTCATTTCATTAATTTATAGTTTGTGTAAAATAGTCTTACATGGTGCTATTAATAATACATATTTAGAGCTTATTTCGCTAATATTGGTATGCAAACACACATAAGGTTTAATAAATAATAGATTTTTAACAATAAAAAATAAAATTAACAATATTTTGTAATTTATTTTTATTTGTAATTATAATTTCGTGGGTACCTTCATGGTGGGTCTAAGTAAAGGAATCATAGAACTTCAGAAAATTGGTTTTGTTGAAACCTAACACGCTCAATAAAGGCCGGCCCAACAATATTAAAAAAAAACAATCTTTAAATATGTAGATGGTTATGGCAAAATTATTGTTATTTTTTGGAAGTGAAATAAAAAAAAAACAGCGAAAGCATAGCGTTGTAATTTTAAGGTTAACTCTTTTTCTGGTACTTAATTAAAAGATAGGTGTTTAAAATGCATTCGTTACGAAGGTACTTTGAAATGTTTTAATCTTATCTAAAAACTTTAAGTTAGCTATCACAAGTATTTAGTTTTGAATAATAATGACTATTAATAATAATAATAATAAATAGCCTGACTTACGTTAAAAATTTTCTCTTTGGCTGCCCTCCTACTACAGGAATGTATCACTTCAAATTTTACGCATAGTAATAAGAAAATTGGTATGCTTGAATGTTGTCAGTACCCACCTTAAATAATAATAAAATTAAAAAAATACATCTTTGACAAAACCAGTCTGTAAATCGTAGCTAAGAATCATCCCGATCACTATTCGTGACTTTGCATTGCATTAAGTTATTGAAAACAGATAATTTTATTATTATGATATTCACCAAATTACTTCTGGCAAAAAAATAGCTTGGATTTCATGTAGGATTTCTGTCAAAGTCCAGTAGTATTTTAATGATGCGTGATCGAATAGCTAAACAAACTGAAATTCCAAATAAGTTTAGTTTAACAGCACTATAATCAATCCTAATTATTTGTTTCGGATTATCTTCAATGTACATTCAAACGATAGTTTTACGCTTTCATTACGTATCGATTAATGACAAATTTATTGATGTTTTTCGTGTAAATAAAAGCAATGAATTCCTGATTTATAAATTATCATAATTATCAAGTTACCGCGAGGAGTCTTTGTTCGGTACAAAAGCCACCGAAAACATTATGGACTAATGTAATATGAAAGGTTATTGAAATTAGGAGTAGTACCATTTAATAAAAACAGGTTTAGTAATTGTTCGTTCCTTTTACTTTTGAAGTTCTAAAGAGGGATTCGAGGCAAGTTTATGGTTGGAAATTTTAACAGACGAAAACGTTCAGTGACCTATTGTTAGTCCAGAACCATACACAGGATATACCACCAACTTCCTACTTGTAGTAATTGATGATGACCTTAAAATTCCTATGATAAACCTTATAAATCTAAAATCTAGCCGTTCGAAACAGGGCTACCCGCCCTACATACACTCCACCTCTATTGTACCCAAAATACCAAAAAGCCTTAGCACACGTGATACTTAACGAACCGTCAGTCACACCTTTTGTGTCTTTAACGGCCTTTGCAATAAACTGAAAAAAAAATGCAACATGATATGCATGTGCACTGACATATTGCGTTCAACATAATTAGATACCAACTACTAGTACTCGTAATTCCACTAAATTACACAATTTAAATGAATGAATGCACATTGCATTCATGCATTTAAAACTACACGTTATCTATAGACACCAAAGCTGATGATGGTACATTGCCAACCTGAGGCTGACGTGTGAATACTTTAGCATGAGTTGCCTTATGAGTCTACCCTGGAGGTCATCGAAGTTCCATACAGGACCAGGTATATACGCGCAGTTAAAGCGATAAGTACGCACTACATTGCGTTTTAGTAACGATATTTCACTTCTGCTGATTATGGCACATTCTGTCTGACACTGTATCTGTAATTGACTGCTGCTAATAATGCGTGCGAGTTTCATTTAGTAAATATCATTCCAGGTACCGTTTTGTGTGATACAAATTAATATCTAAAAGTATAAAACCTACTTTAAGAAGTACTCGGAATAGAGTTTTGGGCTAACCTCCCCCCTCCTCCCCCATATCAGCTCTGGTTACCACTAACTTGGTAGGGCCGCTGATGGTGGTAATTCATTGGTGCTTATAATGCGCAAAGAAGAGTTGATGAAAAATATGCGTCAAAAAAATTCCGTCATCTCAGAAGACACGTCCTGTTGGCACTAAATGGTGTTTAGGTCAAATGCTTTAAGACTTGGGATAAGTTAACGTTATTTAATGATTTTTATATTTTTGCCCACATTTCTGGAGAAATGTCTTATCAAATAACTAACGGTAATTATTCGTTTATGAGGGGATTGCTCGCTTCTCCAATTAGCACATTATTCAGGTTCACTGTAAGTCAAAAGAATTTCCACTTCGATCTTAATTTATTTTTAATTAACATCTGACGGCGCCCGACGGAACTCATCAGCTTCAATTTTTGGCTGAAATCGAAACTCAATTTCGTTTAATGTAACCTTCAAATTAAAACACTTGTAGTTTCTAACGTATACCTTGCGAATTAAGTAACCCAATTACACTTTCTTTTATTTTTTATTGTGTGGGTTGGTTAGAAATGAAATCATGAAAACGCCAACTTCATATATACTTTACTTCATATATACTGTTCACAGCATATGTTCACTAGTTACTAACACCGTGATCTTAAGTAGAAGGTACTAGCCTTACATTTATTATAACGTCCGCGTCAGTAATGCTGTAGGTGTAAAGCATTGCGCCATGAATTTTGCATATTTTTTTTAAAATATTCTTCTTTTTTATAAATGTGAATTTTGACAAGATTGTGCAGCAACACTTGTATGCCACAATCAGTAAAGAAACAAACTGAAACTTTCCCATTTTATTTAGCAATTTACGCAGAAGATTTTGAATTCCTGTAAGCCTTAGACTCTAGGGCCTAGAGTAAGGACACAAAAATATAAAGCACCGTTGAGATTATAGTAAGAGTCACAATAAAATTGTTTACATTTCGATTGCAGCTAACAGCTGGTAATATTACAAATGGTAGTTACTTGTCAGCATTGTAGACTCTATCAACATAGATAACGTATCGCCAAATCATTAATGTTGCTAACATGTTTTTTATCTAAGACTCAAGTGCCACCTGAATATCTGACCGATTACTTTTATTACATCACTGACACGAGGAATAAGAATGATATCTGGGCACCTACGGCGGGCCATCAATATAGGTTTTGCTGTCAGTTTTACCATAGTCATTGGATTGACCGTAGGTCCGGCAGTACCGGATACCCTAACGTGTAAGACGGTGACAGACATTTTTATGCATACCTACATTTTGTTAACCATCGTTCAAATGAATTTTTTAAATACAATGCAGCGTCTGTGGTAAGACTGATAGCAAAAACTAAATCGTGTAAAGGGCGCTTGAAGCTATAGACTACTGCTGCTGGTAATATTGCTGACTCACCCTAGTGTAATAGAGTGTCACCTCCAGTAGCAGAATATAGCTTCATGAACGGACGTCAAACAATTGTGTGGAGGCGATATTTGTACAGTTTTAAGGGTTTGTTTCTAAAAATACTCACACCATAATTTAACTATCACCGAATACATTATCTTTTATAGATAGATCTCACTACACGCATGTTTTTGTTTTCTGGTTTATCGTAACGTAAGCATTTTACAGAGGCTTCACCAGATCCTTCCTAGCCCTGACGGTAATTTATAAAATAGCTTTTTAAAAACTTTTTTTTAAGATTTTATAGTAAAAAAATATTTCAAAATATTTTTTTAAATTGTTCTCGTTTATTTTGTTAATATAGATAGTAGTTATAATAGAAAAATATAGTTTAAGATCACTCGAACAAAATTATTGGTAGACGGTAGCCAGTATAACAACAAGCGTTATCTTGAAGCGTCATGTAGAGGTGCTAAAATTGTTGGAAACTGCTAACTAAAATTAATAATTAATGATGACTATTGCAGATCAAAACAAATACCTATTTATCTTGGTTATTTTCCAATAACTTTGGACGCGTTTAATGGCTTTATTCTTTTCGTATTTATATTGAGTTTTGTTGTACTTGTCAATATTCTGATACATATTTCATCAACTGTCGACTCCAACTGGTTCTTACAGTTCTTCTGAACGTACGTATGGCTAAATGTACCATTACATCATTGAAAAATTTTAATCAAGTAATCCATTTTCGGTTCGTACTTAGCTATATATTTGTATAAAGTTCAAATTTTTTTAATAAAGAGAGATAGTCGTATGACAAGGTGGGTTTCGGATCAAGGCGGTGTCTTCAATGGTCTAGTCTACGTTTAATCATACTTAAGGTAGGGGATGAAAAATAAAGAAAAATAGGGTAAGAGGTTACGGTGAAGATTTAACCTGACTTACGAATAGTTGCTCCCTAAAATAGAGTCACGTAAGAGTTATTTCTTCAGAAAGAAATGGTAAATCTAATTCCAAGAGATATTTTAGTCTTTTATATATTCCTACTACAATAACATCAGTGTTCGCCACTGTCGTAAAGAGAGCCTACCTTCTTAAAGTACCCTCTATAAAGGTAGGCGACAAACTTATGCAAGACGTTAAAGATCCCAGCGTCGAGTTGGCAACAAACTATTAACGTATTCACAGTCTATAGAATTGCTTTTAACTTAGAAGTAACTATTATAATAGTTAAAAGTAAATCGCCTCTATGGTCTAATGTCCGGCGTCGGACTTGACTTCTTGAGTTCCCTGGGTCGAACAAAAAAAAATAGAAAATGTGTATTTTCAATATTGTTATAAAAAAATATTTTTTATTATAAAAATATAAAAATAACATTGCCCGGGATTGGATATGTGCCCGGTTGGCGATAGACTTGCCACCTATCACACTGTGGGACTTAGTGTCTTCAGCTAGTCATGGGTACCATGGAAGTAAATATAATAGATTTTGTTTGCACCTGGAAGGAAATATTTTTCAATTGCGAATCGGTGTTTGAATTCTGTAATATTCGAGTCCGAAAGAAAGGGTACCTGGTATATTAAGAAAATTTTTACATCAAGTGCTTAAGATGGTGAAGCCTATATCTGACCGCTTTTTTACCCTCAATCGATCCAAGCTTTTGATCGTTATCTGTACAATAATAAATCCTTATTTACAATTTTTATAGATAAAGCTAAAACAAAATAGTTGTACTTGACCTACTTTTATTAAGTAGGTTAGGATGTGCGGACTCGCATTGCAAGTAGATTGAAGTATGTGTTGAACTTTGTCCTTATTTCTCGGGGCTATTAAAACATAAATAACGTACAGTCAAAGATACAGCTAACCTTGAGTTCTTATTGTTTTGTTAGTTTGGTACAGTCGCGTGTAATATTAGTTAAATAGATAATCCGAACCTAGAAAGGAAGTTACTTTATTTATTTACTATTCATGTACACAAATAACAATTATCGATATTATACAGAGATCTCATTTATAAAGGCATGCTTCTATTAGGGCAGTAAAATTAGGTAAGCCTTATGTATACGACAAATCAATCTGTAAATATGAATTAAATATTAGAC
>NJDC01004634.1:65667-77482 GCA_002245475.1 Calephelis virginiensis
TAAATAATCCGAACCTAGAAAGGAAGTTACTTTATTTATTTTATATTCATGTACACAAATAACAATTATCGATATTATACAGAGATTTCATTTATAAAGGCATGCTTCTATTAGGGCAGTAAAATTAGGTAAGCTTTATGTCTACGACAAATCAATCTGTAAATATGAATTAAATATTAGAAAGTGTAAAGTATGTCAAAATAATACCTGAATAAATTAGTCTTTACATTTTAAAATATATTTTTTAATTTTCATATTCTTATTTTGCGTTCCTTATACATTAAAAAAATAATTTTACCGGCTGAAAGGTAACGCTTACTATATTTTTGCGCATAGCTTAATAGTTACGTGTGTACAGTTATATTTACACCTAGCTACGTATACTACTTGATTACATTTGTCCGTATTACTTAAAAATATATATATTACTTGCTTCGTCTCTGTGGTCTAGCGGTCCGGGTGTTGGACTTGACTGCATGAGGTCCCGGGTTCGAATCCCGGGTCGGCCAACACAAAGAAAATTGGATTTTGCCAATTTTCTAATAAAAAAATGTTGATCGGGATTGGAAATGTGCCCGGTTAGCGATAGGCTTGCCACCTATCACATTGTGAGACTTAGTGTCTTCGGCTAGTAGTGGGTGGCTTGGTTGGCTGCCTACCTCTTCGGGGATATGGGCGTGAAGATACTTTACTTTACTTGCTTAAAGTATGTATGACTTGTTTCGGTAATAGCGAAAGTGTTCTTAGATATATCATAGAAAGATAGTGGCAGTACCTAATATGTGAAATTAGTTACTGTTTCAATATGGACATCAAATTGTTAAAATCAATTAAGAATAAAAATTAGGTCTATTAATTCTTAAGGCTAAAAATGAACAATCACAATTTTTTTATTACTTTTTTGCACATCGGCTTTTGATTTTAATAATGCGTTTGTTGTATTAATTTTGCATAAGTATTTTGTGACTGACTGTTAATAGATAAAATGATATGCGACCGGAATTTAAAAATAAATTTAAATATGTCACCCGTCCATTTCCTTTATTATGCTACGCTGAATAAATCACGACGATTTATCTATAGTAACTGTCTGTTGAGTGAGTTTTCGTCCACGGGCAGTTAGTACACTAGCAACATTATTGTTGATCTGGAATGTATTTCATGTAGATAGTTACTAAATCACAAAATTAAATAACGGTGGATCAAGGAAAAGGTCCGAGTTGCAAGAATACAAGTTTTTCCCTTACCATTATTATTATATTATAATAGCAATGATAAGGGAAAAATTATTATATTACGTGATATAAATGTTTCTAGTATGTTTAATAGAATCGATCGAAATATAAAAATTAAAACTTCTGCCATTTGTATATTGTGTTAAATGCACTGATTGACTGACGTTTTCTTTAAACTTTAATTCAAGCATTATGAACTTTTTAGTTTTCTTGGCTAAACATGTATAATGATTAGATATTGAGATAGCTAAGTTTAGTTATAATTGTTCTCTTATTACTTGAAACTAATCTAGACTGTCGGAACGTAGTTGACGTCATGGTCATTTCATTGAATTACAAAAACTACAACAAGAAGTCTTATAAGACAAAGAATTGGTTCTAATAAGTTATGTGCTCAATTAGTTACTCAACGTGCTGGAAGTTCGCATTGCAATTCTATCTTATATTATATTTTATTCTCAAGTTTTTGTGGCATAGGTAATATGTATTCGCATTTAGGATGTCTATTACATTGGGAAAAATCTTTCGTTCTTATCTCTTATCACTTAATGCGTGCACTAACTCGTGGACAACAGCTAGTTTTAAAATAAAAATCCGATTGTGCGACACGAAAAATAACATAGTATAAAAGTTAAGATATATACTTATTTAAAATCCATATCAGCTCTTTTATCTATAATATTAAGAACGACATGTTATCTATAATATTAAGGATGACTGTTTCTTACCTACGCTTTCATGGCTTAACCTTCAGGGACAATAGTAAAATTTCACACGCATATAGCTTAAGGACAGGGAAAAGTCCAGACTGTCTTTAAAAAAATCAACCTCCAAAGGACTACGAAGGGGGTAAGAGATTTTATATAAAAACCTTGCAGAAGCTAACCAAAGTCGCGGGCAAACAACTAGTAAAAGAATAGACTTTTTTGTGATATCGCAGTGTCAAAAAATATTTTAAATAAGTTAATCCAAAGATGCGAAGACGCTCTACGTTTAATTTTTTTCATATTCTTTTTTTTTCAAAAATGGTCATGTTTTTTATATTTAAAGTAAAGCTAAAAACACTTGGGTTATTGCGATGTTAATACCAATATTATAGAAATCTACGAAACAAAATGCAATATTTATTTTAAAGTCCCGCATATGCGTCCTGACATGCATATATACAGAGCTACGCGCAAGACATATAGCACTTTCTGTTACTGCAAGTAGCAATACTTTAGTATTATTTCCTTATTTTACTTTAAGTTACTTTAATCCATTCTTTTAGAATGTCATTGAACAATAACCACCTTGACCAGTCACCAGCGAATGTCCACTTTATTGATTACGGCAGCAGACGAGTTGATATGCAAAGCGCTTTACACCCATATTATGTTTCAGACTTTAAGGTCTTCTAGACTTAGCCCTGACTTTACAGTTAAATTTTGCGAACACTAATTAATTAAGCACTTTCTTGATTTGCCGTGTGTTCGCTACAGACGCGTGCCAGTGTCTCGTCCTAACATTTTATCGAGAAAAATATTTTTATGCACGGACAATGCTTCTCAACCATTTTTAAACGTTCCGCGATACCTCAATAACAACGATTTATTGAAGTAACTTTAGTCTAATTTAGTATGGGTGAAAGTATGGGAAACTTTTTAGAAGTCTTTTGTAACCAAAAGCTAAAATATACCTCCAAATAAAAGTTTATCTTAATAAGAACTTAGGTTGTAAGATGTTTATACACAATTAGTAATGCATGATTTATTTCACATTCTTAATTTTAAAAAAAATCTGTCCTTAAAATTCAAGCATTGTAAAACTTAAAAAAAACCGACTCCAATTATTTCATTTTCACGTCGCGATTTGATAATTGAAAATTATTGACATGTCCCATATAAATTTTACTGAAATCTGACAAGTGGAGTGTGAGTTATATTATTGTTTCAGATCATAAAAATTATATAACAAGTATAACTCCAAAACCACTAGCCGGGTGGTGATGCAATTTATATTGGACGGCCTCGGAGTTACGACCTAACATCCCAAAACTAGAGAGAACCACTAAAATTTGTTCGCCGTCGGTCAAGTAATCGCGTGAAAACACAAGAGAAATAATTAATAAAAAAACATAAAATACAATTTATATTATATAAACATAAAATACAAATTTTTGAGTTGCATAAAACGATCAAAATTCTTTAAATACCAAGGTATTTGTCATAATCACGACTATGTATTATAATATGACAGTTGTGATATAATATGTCGATGTACTCGTATATGCATATCTTAATAAAATAATATTTTTACAGGTATTGCAGACCAAGTCAAGAAGTGAAGTGAGTGTCAACTGCCATCAGTCATCCTTCTTATCACGTTCCTTATTTTTTACATGTTAAAAGTTGAATGTCAATCAGACGGTTTGTCGGATGTCAATTGTGCGTTGCTTATTTGAAGTTGTAATATAACGGCTAGCACTGACGTTATGGTGAAAGAAAAACTTTAGGCGGTTATTTGAACCAGGCGGCAGATTAGATATATTTAACATTCAACGCTTTTCATTTTGATTTTCTTTACTTTTTAAGTTCTTTTCTTCAGAGATCATTACAATAATTTCGTGTACATTTCATTATAATATACATTTGCGTGCTTTAAAAAAATATAGTAAAAACTTGTAATAATTAAATTATAACTCTATGTACTTTAGGGATATAATTCAAAATTTACTTTAATGGCATCATTACTGTACTTATGTCAAACAGAATATTTCTTTTATTAATGCACTATTTTTAGACAATGGTCGCTAACGGCCGCTGTTTTAGTTAATTTCTTACTAAGTATTAGGAGATCTGTTTGTTTATTTGTCATTCAGTCTAATAAATAGGTAAGCAACAGACGGATTTCTTGATGTTAAGACGTATATTATGTTAACTTTGTATAGACACTAAATATGTTAATGACGACTTAACTGATAAGCCTCTTTTGTAAGCCTGTTGTTTGCATTTTATGTTCAAACATGATCCGGCCTCTTGCGTTTTAAAGTTATCTAGCTTTAGCATTGAGATATCGGGGAATAAACCTTTGTCCTTCTCCCGCTTATTGACTACAATATTTTTTTAGTTTCCAATTTTACTCCTTTAGGGATGGAGTTTTTACAAATCATTCGTTTTCATAATTTCAAGACGATTCATCTAATTATTTTAATAATTAGTCAATCAGTCACATTCGCATTTCATATAATGCTTTATCGACAGACACTGCCCTGTTCTTACTATGAACATTAAAATAAACTTTTTTATGGTATTGGAAGGCAAACAAGCAGACGGATTTCCTGATGGTAAGAAATTTTTTTTAAGAAATTCACGCCGCCTAGACTAAACTCTAACATAAAAAAATGAGTTTTTTTTACAATTGACGTTTACAACACATCACACACACACACACACACACACACACACACACATGCACGCACGCACGCACGCACGCACGCACGCACGCACGCACGCACGCACGCACGCACGCACACACACACAAACAAATATACACACAAACACGGTATAAAAACCGTGAGGTTAGAAAATATTAGCCATCAAACCAAAGTTGCTCCTTCAGGGGCTACAATATATGTAAAACTGTATAATTTTATACTCCTTTGAGTATTTGCCGCAAATGTAATTTGTCGTAAAATTTTAGAGGACCTGATTTTGATACCGAGGTAATAAGTAAAGTTTATAGTCTAACATTAATGATCCGTTCTAGCCTTTGAGTATTAAACCAACGCTATTTTCGTTCACAGTTTGTTTAATTTCCCTCGAGGCCTTGATATTCCAATACAAAAGTGTCATAACCACATACATTATGACATCGCCAAAGTCATTGAATGCCATATTAAACAATCTTCACTATATTAGGATGGATGTTCTTTGTTCTTTGGATGAATGATGGTGTAAGACCTGAAATGTTTTGTTTCATTGTTAATTATTATATTTTTTTTAATAATCCAATCCAATCCAATTGTGTAATAACATTTTACTGGCTCAGGTGCAAGGTGACTTTTACAAAACGTTTCTCGTGATAACCTATTACCTCATAAAATGAGAAAAAAACTGTAGAAGAGTGAAATTGTCTGTATTTTGAAAAACAAAAAATTAGGTTAGGACTACTTGAACTTGAATGGGTAGCAAAACACATTTTGAGTATGACTGTATGTTTGTCTCTGTGTGACAGCATGTTGGTCTCTGTATTTGTTGCGTTGGCCGTCTGCATTCTGTTAATTTGTTCTTCAAACACGTCAAATCTATTAATGCTTTTAAAGGTTGCTAGCTGTTACCCGCGGCTTTCCTCGAGTAGCAGTTAATATAATATTTAAAAAAGAAAAAGTCCATTAATAAGGTGTTGGTCCGGGCTCCTTTGTAGAATAGACCATCTGCCTTCCTTGTCAGAGAGCTCGTAAAAGGCGAGCATAGGCTCACCGTCACTAACACCGTGACGTCTGACTAGGTGGTAGAGTGTAGCAGCGACTCGCCCGGATTGGAACCTATTCCAGCCGCCATAACGTCATGACGTGATCCGGTTCGGAGGGTAAGGTAGCCGGTAAACTTACTTTTGCTCGAGGCAACCGACCGCAGGTTGGCAACGCACCATTACCACCTTTGGTGTCTCTAGGCGGCGTGAATTTCTTACCATCAGGAAATCCGTCTGCTTGTTTGCCTTCCTATAACATAAAAAAAAGTTTGAGACTACTTGAACTTGAATGGGTATCAGAACATATTTTGAGTTTTTCTTGAAGTATTGCCTTCCTGTCTGTCTGACTGTATGTTTGTCTCAGTTTCTTTTGCTTTGTCCGTCTGCATTCTGTTAATTTGTTCTTAAATTATACCAAATCTAGTTTTTGGTGTTTTTATAGGTTACTAGCTGCTACTTAGTGCCTTCGGCTAGTCGTGGATGCCCTGGTTGTACCTCTGCCTACATCTTCGGGGATATGGGCGTTAAGACTTACTTACTTACTTACTTGATGCTACCCACAGCTTTGCTCGGGTATCAGTTAATATATTTACTGATTATGTAGTCCATTAATAAGGACTTTCATACAAACTTTCAACCCTTAATTCATTCGCTTAGGGCTAGAATTTCCACAAACGCTTAAGTACGTATCTGCTGATTTTTAAAGAGCAGCCCAAAAATAAAGTTTCATGTTTCTAATTTAAAAAAATGATGGTCTTCCATACAAACTTTCAGCCCCTATTTCACCCCTTTAGGGTAAGAATTTCCAAAATTGCGTCCTTAGTGATTGTCTACTCAATAAAACGACCCTACACACCAAACTCTAACTATTTTTGGTCAGCTTTGATGAATCAGTCAGTGAAAACAGGACATGTTACTTCGTAAGAATAGATTGATTGATGATTAATATTTAAAAAATGAAATAGTCAATCGTGTTCTTTTTGTTCAACTCAAACTCGAAACAGTCGCGGAACCCATCTCTCAATCACGTTGTGGAAACTTTGTGGAAATTCGTTGTCTATGATATTTTGAGTTCGTTCATAAAGATTCCTATAATCTCGGCTCTCAAATTTGTAATCTGCGGTCTCCCATAATTAAATTAAGTACTTTTTTAATATTTTCGTCAGTAGTGGATGTTGAAGGCCTTTCAGATAGGGGTTCATCTTCACACTCTCTCTCTCTCTGCCACGCTCCAATTTTGCTATCCATTTTTTGAAGGATGAATAAGACTGAAATAATGTACTTATGCACGTACCATATCATCGTGGATGACTTTCGGTGATTTTCCCTTCTTATGGAGGTTAATGACGGTATGATGCTCGATTTGCTCCATTTGTAGAAAGTATGTCCGATTGCTTTGTTAAAAAAAATTATAAAATCACAACTAATAAAGTAAAGTGACAACTAAACAAATAACTACTCTGAACTGATCTAAATAATTTAAGTAGATTTGAATGGATTAATTAAAAAAAGAGTACTTTTCAATCTACCCTCATAGACATTATAAAAATCTTGATTGCTTTTTTAATGTCACACATTAACTCCTATAGATCTTTCATCACACTTGTGAAGGCGCAGGTACCCACTAACTTATGTATGTCTCCGAATTCAAAGTAATTTAAGTTGTTTAGTTGGTTTTCTTAATGAGTTAAATTATTTTGAAGGTTAAACATAGATGTTTATGTCTGTATTTATTGTTAACATAAATTGCGTAGAAGGTTATGAAAAGGTTTTAGTATGGAATTTACTAAGGCACGTTGTGGTGAAGTTGTAATTTTGGATTGCAATTCGACACTGAATAAGGTTGAAATTTAACTGTCGAATAGTAACGGATTTCCTGATGTTAAGAAATTTACGCCGCCTAGAGACAACAAAGGTGGTAATGGTGCGTTGCCAACCTGAGGTCGGGATGTTAGGCCTCGAGCAAAAGTACGTTTACCGGCTACCTTGCCCTCCAAATCGGAACACGTCATGACGCTATGGCGGCAGGAAAAGATACCACCTAGTAGTGGTAGTGTCACGGTCTTAGTAACGATAAACCTAAGCTCGCCTTTTACGAGCTGCCTGGCAGGAAGGCGGATGGTCTATTCTGCAAAGGAGCCCGGAAAGGATTCCTGCTTATGAAAGGGATCACAAACGATAATTTAACTCGTTTACACTGAATTTAGTTTTACTAAACTTGGTTTTCAATATGATTGGTGGAATCAGCTCTTAGGCTTCTGTACATCGATAGATAAGTTTATCCAGATAAGTGATTAGTGAAATGTAACCTACACATTTATTTATATAACATTTATTCCTACTATAAAATCGTAACATTGTTTTGTAATGATCATAAAAATAATAGAAAACGTTTCAGAGCTCAAAGCTTTTTCTTATGGAACTGAAAAGCAAATAAGCTAACGGATTTCCAATTGTTTATTTTAGTCAATTCTGGTTGTTGCATATCATCTTTTTTCGTATCAAAATATACTGAGCTTTATACCTATAACTTTTTCAAGATTTAAGAAATCCTTGTTTGATAAAAATCTGATCTGATATTGGAGACATTTTCGACTGAAAAAGAAGCGTTACAGAGCTAAATATTTTTTAGAAGGGATTTAATGACATAGCCTTCGAATGTGGATAGGTTAGTTATTCGGGAAGATATAGGCTGAGGTACTATGATGAAACTGTTCGGGTGTTATCCAATTATGAAGTTAGGAGTCTCAGAAACCGATATGATTGTATGAAGGTGGAGGAAGCTTAGTAAGAAAACATGACAATTGGCACTCGACACTTTCTGTCTACTCCGCGTGGGAGTTGGCGAAAAAATTAGTTCATTACAGAGCCTAACATAAATAAAATTAAATAACAAACAAGGGTTGGGTTAATTTGTATTTTGAATGTTGTATTAAATTATCAAAAGAGTAAACCAGTATTAAAATAATTGAATAGAAAAAAACAGTACATTCACGCCCATATCCCCGAAGAGGTAAGCAGAGGCACAACCAGGGCACCCACGACTAGAAGAAGGTAGGTACCACATTGTGGTAGATGGCAAGCCTATCGACAACCGGGTACATATCCAATCCTGGGCAAAATTTTTTTGAATAGAAAATTGGGAAACAAAACAATTTTCTTTTTTGTTGCCTAGCTCGGGATTCAAACCTGGAAGTCATGAAGTCAAGTCCAACAATTGGACCGCTAGACCACAGAGGTCAAAAATTTTGTCGAGAAAAACAGGAAAAAAATAAAATTGCCATTTTAAATAGAAAATAACATTTGTTTTTTTATCTTTTACTAGTGAAAACTATAAACTAAAAAGCAGTTAATCCTTTGGCTACAAATATACATTTGTACTGAAATATTCTTAAAATAGAAGGAATTACTGATTAAAGAATTGATTAAACCTTCCGCGAACGCCGAGTGATTACTTCGCTGCAATTTATGTTGGATGGAGAGCTAATGGATGTTATTATCATGAAGCCTTCGGAGACTCGGTCAGGTTCTCATACAATATTGCGTTTTTATGACGTACTATCATAAATCAAACCATTGTAATATCTTTCATGACAGGTTATATTTTATTTTTATAGCTTAAGCATATGATCTTCTTCTCATCTTTTTTATGTGTTATAACTTATAATCTGAACTGTTTATGGATTTAAGGAAGAGAACCATTTTCTTTATGAAATCTGTATTGTCGAATAAAACGTTTAACTGTACTAACGTAACACAATATAAGGTATACAAGTTTTTATTCAACAGGCGCCATATAAAAATACAAAATACCCGACTTTACAAAAGTTAGCAATGCTATTTCATTAAGACAGCCAAAAAGCACTTGGTTCTCCATATAGAGACAATCATGGTCTATATCTATCATCTGATGATATGGGTGCATCGCTATCCAGTGGCCGGGGTTTAAGGCTTATTGTGCAATTCTACTGGCTACCCTACTCTCCGAACCGGAACCTGACACTATCATTATGGCGCGGCGGCAGGAATAGCAAAGGCTCTGGATTTCTACCCGGGCAAGTTGCATAACATTCTACCACCAGTGTTCTTGTTGGTAATGAACCTGTAACTTAAGCTTGCCTCTTACGATTTTCCTGTCAGGGAGGTAGATGGTATATTCTACACAGGTGAGCCGAACTAACACGGGCCGACATAACTTAAGGTACATCTTTCTTTTGATGCATTCTTTCATTTAAAACTTTTATTGCAAACTAGCTGTTCCCGCGAACTTCGTTCCGCCCTTTCAGTTTATATGGGAAAAATTAAAATGTTGTTTTTCCTAGTTTCTTCACTATCGAAGAAGATAAATAATATTCTATGTCCTTCTCCCGGTTCTAAGCTACCTCCCCACCAATTTTCACCCTAATCTTTTTAGCCGTTCTTGAGTTATAAATAGTTTAACTTATACAATTTTCTTTTATATTTATGGATATTAAAATATATTACAAACAGTGGCACGGTCCCAATGTTTCTCATTGTCACACAAAATGCTGTTTCTTAATGTCACTTAACTGAGAACATATATAGGCTTGCCACCTATCACATTGTGGGACTTAGTGACTTCGGCTAGTCGTGGGTGCCTTGGTTGTATCTCTGCCTACCTCTTCGGGGATATGGGCGTGAAGATACTTTTAATGTCACTTAACTGAGAACAAAATATAAATTGTTGAGACAAGTCAAACCTAGTGCCATAAATTTGTCATGCTGACGGGAAGTCATGAGGTAATAAAGTATCATACACCTATATACTCGTACATACCGACGATTGGAAAACAGACATGCATGTTTATGTGATAAGACAGCATATAAGTACACGGCTCTCCTGATGACAAGAGACAATTATGGCCCATAGACACTGTAGATGTTGTAGGTGCGTCGCTGTCTTGGCGCAGGCTTAATGTGCAAATCTACCGGCTGGCCTACCCTCCGGAATGGAAGATGAAAATTCATAATGGCAGTAGGAACAATTAATTTCGCGGATACGTTGCCTGTTACGAGCTACATGGCAGGAAGGCATATGGTCTACTCCACACAGGAGACTGGGACCAACACAGCTACTAAGCGACAAAAATGCTGAAACTGAAATTAAATTAAATAAATTAAATTGTATGTAATTCGAGTAAACGGTATTTATTCTATTTATCAAAACTATTTATTACATATCACTTGATCAGGTTTACCGTTTACTTATCGATGATATAACCTAGATGCAATTCACAAATTATTAATCTTTTATCTAGACAAATAACCCCTGCTTGGATCTAGGTTATTTTAAGGTAAATAAAACAAAAAGAAAATAAGCAATATAATTTTCACGTTTGTCAATAAAACGACAGCTATTATGTGATATTTCCCTCCACTTATTACGCATTTTAGATAGTATTACTGGATTAAGATAATAAAGCGGTGATTTGTGTTGACGATACATTTGATCGCTCCAGTCACGATTTGTTCATTATTTTTAAATAAGCTATTATACTTACGACATTTTGATTGCTCTACATTTTTACGATACGAGTTTTGAGTGGGATAACGGGCGTGCATTCATCTGTTCTCCGTTTTATACTTCTAAACTGTCAGACCGATTCTAATGTGGTTTTTTAAAAATTGTATCTGTTCTACAGCTGATGTTGCTGTAATTTCAGGTAAATTGCTAAACGTGAGATATCCTAAAATTCTGTTGGTTGTTTTCAAAACGGTTCAGCTGTTACTCAAGAGCTACTCAAAACTTCTTTTAAAATGCTTGGGATGGCAAATAATTTAAGAATTTCTAAAGGTACAAAGCTTAAGTTTGGAAACCTGAGGCTAGGATGATAAACCTTTTATATGGCTATGGTCATCGGCTACCCTGTTTCGTTAAAATTTTTAAAACGGAACACAACTGTGGAAACGAACGACGTTTTGGCAACAACAGGCAAACTAGCATATTTCAGTATAACTATGTCCGTTCATTGTTTCCGGATTGCCAGTTGATATTTAATTGGTTTATGATTAGGTTAAACGAATTAGGAAGCCTTTTGCTTGTTTAGATTGTATTTTGTAAATATTAAGTAAACGGAGAATAAAGAAGAAAAAAGAATTCAAACAAG
>NJDC01004634.1:84411-100982 GCA_002245475.1 Calephelis virginiensis
ATTGTTTTAATTGGAGAATGGACCTTCATAACACTACTGTACTTGTTATGTCTTTCGTTCTCGTTGCGTGCGATTTCTTATAATATTAAGGGGCCATGTATGTTAAAATAAATCCGCAATATACTGGTTTTTCATACAAAGCAATTATGGATCTTGGCGACAAAAATACACAAGATTAACATTAATATGCTTTATAAGACTAGTGTTTCCAAAACGCGATTCATTTCACTTTGCTCGATAGGAAAAATTCAAAAAGTTTACCCTTTTTTGGAAGCAAAACCCATCTGTCTACTTCAATTATGAAAATATCGACACCAGATGTAACATAAACATAGATAAGTATTAAACCTAAAAGATAACTGTTTCAATTTTTATATTTCTTTTCAAATTACTTTTATAGTGTCAAAAATAGTGATTTGGCGCTTAAGACATTTACTTTAGAGCGCAATATTTTATAGTAATCATGGAACGGGGGAGTGCACTGATTGGCTCTTCTGGCTGACTACTTATGGGGCCTTAAGAGCCCACGCACACCATGTTTCTTTATTGTGGATGGACAGGAATTTTTGCGAAACTAGAACGCCCACAATACAATCCTAGTAAAATTATTTTCTAAGCGTTTGCAGATGCAGATAGCATATGAAATGTAACAAAGAAGCGAATTGACGTATGAGACATAGTATGGGTACACATGCTATGACGTGGCGTTTGCTTTAAGTAAAGCACGGAGTAAACTGCGAAATCGTTTCTCATCCTTTTATTCCAAATTTTCTCAGACTAGCATATATTTGAAAGAAGTTTGAATTAACAGGTTTTACTTATTGCAATAGGTTCGGCGTAAGCTCTGGTTCGGAGGGAAGAGTTACCGGTAGACTTGCATTTTAGGATTAACACACCGGCAACAGAGCTGCGACACATAATTTTTATGGTGTCCATAGGCCTCAGTTGTCTCCTATCATCAGGAGAGCCGTGTGCTTGTTCGCTATCTTTTGTAATAAAGAGATACAATTTGATCAAGTTCTGCATTTTGTACATGACCGTGACATGCGTAAGGGAAAGTCACTAACGAGGGCTTGTATCGATTGCAAACGACCTGCGTTCTAGCACGCAACTCTGCTGTTAACGAGCAATCATGAACGCTGCGATTCTGCTGAAAAAAGTGTGGTAGGCATAGACCCTAAAACACAAACGAATACAATTACAACTTAATTGCCCACCAAAATTGGAAACACAAATATGCAGTAGCGAAACAGTTCCATTTTCCATTATAACTTTGATAACGGTAATGATTTTGACTTCATATGAATTTCAATTAAGTTTATAAACAGAGGTATAAGTTTTTTATAGGGGACATTATCTTTACTTAATTTGAAATAAGGTTTAGAAAAATAATACAAGACAATACTTTTTTTTCTACACAAACTATTCTTAAACGTCAAGCAGAATGAAATTCACCGGGACAGCTAGTATTATCGTAACAAATTTAACAACTAAATATTGACAGGACTCAGGAATACAGATGTCAACGTTTATCACACGAGCGCCTGCCCTGTTGTCAATGAATTAATTACTTTCACATGAGACAAAATAAATCAGTAGAACCGCTTGATTGATTACGTAACAAGATAAGATTAATTTATATTTCACCGCGTCGTAAATAACATTTTGCGGCAACGTCGAAACGGGTTTTAGTTTTTATCGTCTTCTTTTTAAATACATCACCTTGCAACTTTGCCTTATTGTAGACGTTACATCAGTACGTCAGAGTTCTTCTGAGAACCACTTTACTTCATTAAACTTGTTTATTTTTTAATTTTATTTAAATAAATATTAACGAACACACATGACAAACTTTTGAAACCATGATTTTGGTAATTGGGTAATGTTATCTTCACTGGAATTGTTTTTTTTGGCATAGCTTGGAAGGTAAATAATTGGTCCAATAAGAAATAACTACATTGTTTAGAAATACACAAAATAAACACATATCGGAAATACACATCGCTTAATAATCAAAGATGCTAGTAGTGTATTGTCAGTGTCAGAGTGGGATATGAAGCCGTTTGAGTAAGTTTACTAGTTTCCCTAACCAGCAAACCATACAATAAATAAGCGCTTTTAGGAGAGTCATTCAATAAAAATGTACCTTCATCCTCAAAAACCTTATCGTCCTAAGCAAGGCGAAACAGGTATGCATGCTCATATACTACACATAACTAATAGAATGTCTAAATGTATTCGAATATTAATTTACTTGAGCAACATTACCTTCATTCTGATGGGATTGTGATGAAATAAAATTTATTTAATACCTTTTTGATGAAACCAGCCTTTTTTATGAAACCGGTATACCTATATCCAGCGGTGTCACTCATGTACACCTAATGTCTAGAATTTGTTGATAGATGTTAGATTTTTGATAAAACTTGGCATGGTTTTATAACTGGGGACGAGACATAATATAATATACATAATTGATATGAAAGAATTAATAATTTGTAACGAATTTAATTTAGAGTAGCTCAATTGGTAAAGCATCGTAAGGCGCCCAGACCCAGACAAAGTTCAATTCCTGTCTTTATCTTGCCTAACAGATATACAAATATTACACACGCGACTGATTACAGATAATACTACGGGAAGAAGATGTTATCATTACAATATGGCACAAATAAATTACAATAGAGTATCGAGTGTCACGATTCCTACAGACCTGCTGTATCAGATCATATTAAGCTGGCTTTGAACTTTATTATAAATTCTAACCACACGTCTTGTACTTAAAAAAACCATACGATAGAAGTGTGTACAGGGTATCAATTATTCATCCTATTAATATTAATAGCATGAGTAATTGATACCCTATATAATAATAAATGCATGCATGTTATATACTTTCGCATTTATAATAAAAAATACAAAAGTTTGTTTGTAACTCCTTCACGCAAAAAATGCTGAACCGATTATCATGAAATTTGGTACACATGTAAAGGGTAACTTGGATTAAAACATAGGATAGTTTTTATCCTGAAACAATGTTCCTGTAGGATCACACGGGCAACGCCGCGGGCTACAGTTAATCATTGTATATGTGCAAGATTTAGAAAACCATCACTTTAAAATTTTCCTGTTATTAGCTGCCAAGCAGAACAAAGTTCGTCGAGTGGGCTAGTTGATAATAAAACGCATGTTAAATATTTCAGAGATAGTAATTTAGGGCGATTTTTTAAAATATTGTTTTAGATTTTTTATCAATGCGTTTGTCTGTTTATCGCTCTTCATAAAAATATTGCTTAAGGGATTTTGATCGGGTTTCTATTTGTAGAATAGAGGCCAAACTTAAAAGTTTTGCTTTATCTTTGCCTAAAGGCTTCGCTAACTTACATTAAATAGGATCTACTCGTCAGTCGTCTGAAAAACTATTTTACTTTACAATCGCCAAAGAAAGGGTAGTGCTATATCGTCATTAGTGATGTTATCCCCGTGTTAGCCTTTGTATGGAGTATACACCTTCCAACCTGGCGGCTTGTAAGAAATGAGCATAATATGTTATTTAATAGATCTTTCACCACCATTCACAGCCTCCGCCTATTCGTGCCGCCATTATAAATGTCTGGCATAGTTATGTTTTGATCTGGATAGTAGGGTAGGTAGCACATTATCTTGGCACGAGGGCTAAATGACAGCAGAGCCCTCATTATATCTATGGTGGCTACAGTTCAAGGCTGTCAGTTACCATATTGAAAGCAATAGCGAGTGCCTTTGTTTGCTGTTTCATTCCATAAAAAACATTTTAATAATTTTGGTAATCATTCAAGTACTAATACACACCAAATTGCGACGGCTCCTACTTAAACTGGTATAAGTACCAATTAGGGTTTTACAATAATTATTGGTGCAATAAGTTTTTATATCCTATAATGTCATAAAATGTTACTGCTAATTTTAAAATGGTAAAGTTTATGCATAATACATGGATAACGTATAAGTGTGAAGCAGCTTGATGAGAAGCATAACTCGAGTGTGAATTATGCTAAATATATGTAAAGTAATTTTCAGCGCCTGAAGAGGAAAGTTCAAAACATTAAAAATGTCGTACAGTTGGATAGTCCGGTAGTAAAATAGACCCTTGTGAAAATTCACACTCGAGTTATATATTGTCTTTTTTAGCTGTAGGTATGTACAAACAAAAACTTCACACAGCCAAAATGAAGGCAACGGTAAAACCGTGGTATTACGGTCAGTTTATATGACACAGATAAGAAGACATTTTTCCTGGTCTTTAATACAAATTGAGTTTTCTAAAATATAGTTTTTAGTTTTAATTAGGGTAACATATATTCTAGTTAAATTTAAAACTCTTACAAAAGGCAGTCTTTTTATATTTGTAGTTGGAATACAATTGTATTATACTTAATAATTAATATATAATATTGGAATAAAAAACGTGGTCCACTCCAACAAGACATGCAAATACCAAATCTACTAATAGGTATCTATCCTAATTTCACTAAAATATTATTCAAAGTAATTATGAAATTGTACACACAATTTTTCATATATTTTAAAACTTCATCTTGTAAAATAATATCTCAAAAATAAATCATAAAATGTGTTATTTGCATTTAAGACAGTTTACACAAGAGCCATTGATTGATAAGCTATCATTATGGAGAGCACTCAAACCTTCATTACGCTAAGAGAGGCCATTAACCGTATCTAGAGATCCTTGTCTTATATCAATTACATCTCTTATAGTCCTTACATTATCTTTTATAACATTTATACATGTAAATTAGTACTTTTTATAGTTCCAAAAAATACTAACGTTTGAGTCATTGAGATAATCTGCTTTTTTTCTATAAAGTGCTGCTGTCGTTCCAAAGTTTATAAGCGCGTTAAAGCGTTAATTAAAGTTCCAGCGCAAGATGTGACTTTTTTATGTAATTAAATAGTGAACAAGCACACGGCTCTCCTGATCTCCTGACTTTATTATGTGTGGACTTACACAATTGGCTTAACACCCCGCGTGTTAAGCCAATTGTGTTAGTCCACTGGCCACCCTACTGGCCTCCACACTGGATGCTGAAAGTTAGTTACTCCTTATAAAACCGACACAAAAATTTTGTCAAATATAGTTCGTCCACCCTCAACTCTCTTTTCGTACCATTTAAAAGACGACGGATACACATATTTTGATGTTATTCAGTTCTTTGATGACAGGATTATTTGCGCTAAGTTTTTTATCTTATCCTAATTTTAGTGAAACCGGACTGAAGCGAAGTGAAATTTAGAATTTTCCAATATACGTTCCGTTTCTGGTTGTATAACGCTGAATGTAGGTGCTTGTATAGAAAAATGGTTCAACCTTTGCCCCTTGTTAGTCGGAAATGTGTAGGCGGCTTACGTAAAGCAGACTTATAAATGTAGCCTCTGTTTCCGCCGTATTTGAATAAAGCTGAACATTTGGTCATAAAAAGATTCATTTTAATTGAATTATTGTAAGCGATTAAATGAAATAATCCAAGGAATTACAATTATTAGAGTGAATCCCACTATTCTTCGCAGTATATAGGCCAACTGCCTATTCATTATGAGGTGGGTTTTGCTGAGCCTGTCAGAAGCAGCGTAACTTTGCTAGGCAGTCGAGTACAATTACACCTAACTATCCGACTCGGTGAAAACTAACATAAAATTAAAGTTTGGAAAAATTATAGTATTTGTTTTCCTGTTTTCTCAAAAATATTTCCTGATTTGTCTCGTCTTTATATGATTTTTTTCTGCCATTAACTTACACAACAAAAAATAAAGAATTAGCTAAATTGGTCCATCCATTCATGACCAAGGGAAATAAAGATTCATTTTTATATATAAAATACTATTTTGGCTGATTAGTTCGAGGAGCAATTAATTTTAAGCATTTTTATCTCCTAGATATTCTGAAATCTTGTAGTTTTTTTTCATTTCATTTCTATTTCTTTTATTATGTAAATGGGTGTTACGGCTGAACTTGATGTATATGTATTCCAGCGACGCGCCGCAGACGTCCCTGTTTTAAAATATCCTCGCTATACTCTGACCTTCTACTCCCCCGTGAACTTGTGGGACATATTAATTGATCCCACTTGGAATTCTGGGTATAATTTATCTAGTTCATTTTGTTTAAGTCTTAATTTAACGCAGTTGACATATTAAACAAATGAAATAAAGTTAGAACGGTTATTTTAAACATAACTGATATTAAGAGTTTTCTTTCACTTCTCATCCATATATTGGTTTTTAAATACTAAGAGGGAATAAAGAAAGAAAAGTAAAGAAAAAATATTTATTTGCGGAATATGAGAACTTGTGGTGTGTAAATATTTTAATAGGTAATAATCAAATTAGTCATTTTAAGATGGAGTAACTAAGTTAATATTACCGAATATTAACTTCTAAAGATTCCTCACGTTTTAACCAAATATTGATTTTTAAGATAATTGCTAGGCCTGTAGCCACATACTTCCATAACGGAATATGACAGGCAGGAATATCAAGAAAATTGAAACCGAATGAATTGTTTGACGTTTCAGTTTCAGTTTTAGCTAATTTGGTTTAAGAATGCGATACAAAACAATGAATAAAAATCACGTTGTTCCAGGGATTTCACCAGGATGGTCACGCAGCGATGACGTCAGCACAAAAGATGGAGTCCAAGGGCACTCAGATCCACTTGCCGCTGATGGGGCGCGGCAGTCGGGGGGAGCTGAACGACAAAGTCATGTTCTCCCAGGTCAAGTCACCTCCCGAGCAGCTAAACAACGGACAACTGTTAGGGTAAGTTTGAGAGGTTTGGCAGTATTGACAAGCAAAAGAATAATAGATATGTGACGCCCCTCGCCCTTTCTTTTGATATTGTTTGGTGACTGCTGCAATAAAAAACAAACTTGGTACAGTCATATAAGAGTTTGCTCGCGTTGATTTTAAAATTTTCTTGCTTTTTAAGCTACAGTTTAGCGAACAAGTACAGTACTACTATTTAAATTGTGAACTTCCGCTTGACACTTTTTACACTTTACACTTTTATTTTAAAATTGGCTGACCTAATCTAAATTAAAGCGAAATTATTAATTATGTGTAGTAACAACTCTATTTAGATATCTTTGAAATACATTCGGATTTCCGAAGCTTGACGAATATAGCCGAAGCGCAAAATTTAAATAGTACTACTGTATACGGGTCTCTTGATGGTAAGAGACTAAAGTGGCCTATTAACACCACAGATTTTAAAGGTTCCTTTTTTTAGATTTAGATTTTATAGGATTTTATAGGTCGCTATCCTGCCGACGGGATGTTAGGCCTATTGAGCAAGTCTATCGGCCACCTTATCTTCCGGACCGAATTATAACCGAGTCATTAGGTAAGGCGATGGATCCCTACTTGCGCAAGTTGCTGCACAGTGCTTTACCACCATTGTTCTTTTTGGTACTATTCTATATTTTAACCCACGGCTCGCTTCTTACGAGCTGCCTGGATCCCGACCAAAACGGTGAAAATTATTAATTCTCTTCTTCATAATATAAGTGCTTGTTATATACAAAAAAATAATTGTACATATTTGCGGCATCATCCCTTTCAAGATCGGATCACAACAAATTAATTAATGTTATGATGATAGCAATAGATATAATAAGTAGGTAGGTATGCTACAGGAAGGAATATCTCCGTAATCTGGACGCGAGTGCTATATATGCGTGACGTCAAATCTTTCGTTTTGTAATAAAACCATGAAAAATGTATGTAATCGGTAATCGTTACCGCCATACCGTAAACATTCAAATCTATGGCATGAATAAAACTTTACTTAGGTACGTCACTAGATCAGAAATGCAAACGGTCTTTGAAAATACACAGTATTTTAGCATAAGATGAATTTAATAGCTGCTATATTTTTTATACCGTACCCTACCTACCCCGTAAGGGACTTGGCGTGGAGATATGTATGTATGTATGTATGTATATTTTTATGTGTAGTGCTGGTCGAGGATGGGATAGCCGATATACTAACATGCGTGGGCAGAGATTATTTCACTATGAGCGATGGGATCATTACATTCCGATACCAAAAAACACGAAAAAAATAGGTCAAAGTTACGTAACACAAGCAATAAAACTTGAGTAATAGCCAGTAACAGATAGGGCACTCCCGACATTAGCATTAGAAGGTGGGGCTTGTCCTTGCCTCAGGGATGAAATGAACACGTAGCAAATCCTTCGGACAGAGTTCAAGGTCGTTGACAACTAGGATATAATCCGAAGGACGGAAATTTAATCTTAGTTTTAAATGTCAAGCTCAAAATGTTTACATTTCAGATCTTTTCTTAATTGTTACCCTTTCACGTTTATTACTTTAACCTTACGATGCTACTTTTACAAATGTCTATCTATTGTAGCAGCTTGTCAGAAGATAGCATGACTTTTTCCTTTTCTTCGTGACTGAACAATTACTAACCATAAAGTGACTAACTGAATTCTTTCTAGGATTGGAAGACAATCAAACAGCGGTTTTTTTTAAAATACACCTTGCTATGTAGACACTAATGGAAGTATGCCTTTTAAGGTTTACTCCACAACTTTCTTGCTTAAGTGTAACTGCTACCCTTTCGCACCGGACCACGATAGTAGCAAGCCCTGATGTTATGTTCGCGAGTTGTGTAGGGTTCTTCGATAAATAATTTGCGTCTTGAAGATAACTTTAGTGCTAGTTATTGTCACTTTTTATTTCACTTTTGGTTCTTTTGATAGCAAGATGGACTTTTATAGTCAACTATTGTAATAATAAATAAATAAATATTCCTGGACAAGTCACACCAATTGAATCTAACCTCAAAGTAAGCAATTATATGCTTGTGTTATGGGTGTTAGTCAACGATTCTAATACATAGAAATACTTAAATAGATACCAGAATAAATTTAATAAACACCCAGATCCGG
Organism: Calephelis virginiensis; assembly: GCA_002245475.1. NCBI lineage: Eukaryota > Metazoa > Arthropoda > Insecta > Lepidoptera > Riodinidae > Calephelis > Calephelis virginiensis. The sequence goes on from NJDC01004634.1 coordinate 93,385, forward strand.
TAATGCAGACATCTGAATGTTCATTACACAAATGCCTGCCCCCGTCGGGAATCGAACCCGAGCCTCGCGTTTGGTCTGTGTAGTTAGGCGTATGCGCTAGCAACTTGACCAACGAGACGGTTGTTGTTGTTACTTGTGCGTGGCTATCTTAAGACCGGGACTTAGGCCATATAAGCATGCCTACCGTCTACACTTTTTTCGAAACACGGACAATAGCGAATAGTGATGTTATTATGACAGGACAATAATAGGTAAGGCACTGGTACCGTACCTTACCGTACTTACTTACTCACTTACCATATATTTTCGGTTGCTTAATATTTCAATCGAGACGAGCTGCTTTACGGCCTTTTACTATTCAGCTATGATGTAAAGTACTAGTGGAATAATCCAGTAACCACCAGCGTTCGATAAAGGAAGAGGGGGGGGGGTCGCTTTTTCTAAATAAATTCGTGACACATTACATGGCGCCGGCGACATTTAACAAATTAACGCAACATAGTTCTACACATAAATTCAAACACGGACAACATAGCCTCGAAATCGTAGGTTAAATTCCATAGTAATACTAGAGTCGAATGAACTGCCTCTAATAATACCAGACTGTTTCGCAATGGCCGCTATTTCGATCTGGCACGAAGCCAACTCGATATTTACGGGTTGAATACATTCGGTGGATGTCATTTAGGCCCCCTATATATTTAAAAGAGTTCTATATGATATAACTATAGTTTTCGGTACATTCGTTACGTTTAATCTTTTGGTGCATCACAGATTCGCTAAAAAGAAAATACTGTTTAACTAGCACATTTTCCTCATGACAGTCATGATATATCAGGTTCAAAGTAAAGCAAGTAAGTAGTAATTTTACCAAATTACTTTAAGGAATTAAGTGCTCCACATAATAATTTTCATTTGTTTAATTTTAATTTTGTTTTGCTTATAAATTAAGAGTACACATAACCTGTTATGTAAATTTTATTGTACAAATCATGGTGTAAAAATAGAGAAATATCGGCAGTTTTATGTGCAACTTTATACTAGCTTTCTGTAAAGTTTAATTTAATCCGGTTAGTCGTTGTTTCTTGAAGAGTCACAAATAACACACACAAACAAACTTTCGCATTCATAACATTAGCAGGATAGTAGTCGTTTCCTTGTTCACAAAAAGAGAGCTTGTGTTTTTATTCACTTTCTTATAATTTTTCTATACCTTTCTACCCTTATCTATTATTGGATTTTTTTGAGACACGATTCAATTCATGTACTTATTAGTGATGATGAAATTGTAGAAAAAAAATTGAGTGTTTTAGCTCAAACTTACATTTTTATTATGTTTTGGTTAATGTCTTGTTGATAAAAACGCCATCTTACAAGCGACCATAAGACAACTACTTTGTTTCCAAACTTTATAGTGCGCCAGCTGTGATCTTTTATCGATATCAATATATTTGTTTTTGTGTGTCAAATGCATGGTAGTGTGGGTAATGTTTTATTAATTGATTTAATGTACTTTATTAGCATTATTATTAAAAAATATTAGCGTTCTGCACTTCTCCTACACATAAAAAGTGTGCCAAATTTATGCTTCTCCGTCCGCGCAATTTTCGTAAAAAGAAGTCAAACTTTTTGGCATCACGTATTAATATATAGATTATGAATTATTTTGACAAAAGATCACTGTGTGCCCGGGATAGCCTTCTTAGCGTTCGCACAAATGTGCCACTTATATTGCCCACGTGAATAAAGTTTTTGATTCTAATTCGTATTAATTTTGGTGATGGTTATTGGCTACATTACGTCATGTAGGTTTTGTCGGGTTAATTGAACATTTTTTATTTTAGTATTATTATATGCTAAATTAACTATTCAATATGTTAAGGCGTACATTCAGATTATTATTTTTTAATAAATCAATGAAGTAAAGAAAAAAAAATTTGTTTTAATTTTGATATTAATACTAGTACAATTGCATTCTAAGGGAGATAAGAATAGACAACGTTGGCGTTGTTAAGCGAGATCAAATTCTTTAAGAGCAACAAATAATTAATTAGCTCGCTTTGGTGTACTCAATTATTTTGGTTGATGGATAATTTGTTGATGTATAAAGAATTGCTTTGTTTCATTTACAGGGGCTCACAAATAAACCTTTGCAACGGTGGTGTCGGAGCCACGATCACAGGTTTGGTGCCAAAGATACCAAACGGTTACGGAGACCAGAAGAAACCAATGGCAGCACTCACACATCTACCTAAGCGACCGCCAGTCGACATAGAGTTCTCAGACCTCTCGTACTCTGTAAGTGAAGGCAGGAAGAGAGGCTATAAGGCCTTGCTGAAGGGTATCAATGGGACGTTTAGATCGAGTGAGCTGACGGCTATAATGGGCCCGTCAGGCGCTGGGAAGAGCACCCTTATGAATATATTAGCAGGCTATAAGTAAGTATAAGTACAAAACATTTTTTGATGATTTAGCTAAATCGTAGTTGCCGCATTTGTGTGAATATGAAACAAGCAAAGAATATGCTGCGACACTTGGCAATAGATACTCCTTCTTTTATTATTCTCTTGCTTTTTTATGTTTGTAGTTCGGGTTTAGAAAAGGTACTACTTAAAATGAGTTACGGACAGGCCCTCTTACCTATGTTATAGGCCTTACCTATGTTAGCTTTAAAAATATTGTTAAGTATTTTAGCAAGCGTCACGTTTCGCCCTGTTACCTTGCAAATAAAGGAGGTTGAGAAATTAACGGAACTGGTTTATGTACCTACCTATTCACTTGTGCTACACAGTTTTAGATGTTGCTAGTTCAGCTTTATTGTGTCACCTTATTAAAGTCTTGTTATTGCCCCGGCTTCGTCTGAACATTGTAGTTCATTGGCTCTCCTTCCTATCTTATGTCAATCTCCGGATGGTAGTTGCTAGACTGTTTTGTTATTAATGCAGGCATTGAGACAAATATGTGTACAAAGATAACGTAATGTTATGATAAAATTATTTTAATTTTCACATCTTTCTTGTTTATTTTTTCTTCAAAATTACAAATTAAAGCATTTGCAATCTTAATAAGACTGGTCAATATTCTCTGTTACACTAACACATCACATTGAAACTTTTTAGTTTAATTTTAAAAACTCAATGGTGCATTTTTAAATCTATTACATAATACTTTTTAACCATCTACAAAAGGGAAGAGGTTATCAATTCATCTGTATGTTTAGTTTCGTATGTTTATTACGCGATCATTCAGCTGATAACGCATGGATCTTAATGTTTTTTTTTCTGAAAGGTTTATGAATTTTGTTTAATAATTAGTTTCTTTTGAGTAACAAAGTCAGGTTGCAATGTAATCGGAGTCAATTTTTTTTTGCATTTCACTGCACTTAAACAACGAGACTACTTAAGACAAAATGTTAAGCAGCACATAACGTAATAGATAGAAAAATAATTTGTATAAATGTTTTATTCCAGAACCTCAAACGTAAATGGTTCAATACTCATCAATGGTAAAGAAAGAAATCCTCGACGCTTTAGAAAATTGTCCTGCTACATCATGCAAGACGACTGCCTACTGCCTCACCTCACCGTCCAAGAGGCAATGCACGTCTCCGCAAACCTGAAGCTGGGGAAAGATATGACGATCACAGCAAAGAAAATAGTTATAAACGAAATCCTAGAAATGTTAGGGCTAGCTGAAGCATGCGATACTAGAACTCTTAATTTATCTGGAGGACAGAAGAAACGACTCTCAATAGCGTTAGAACTAGTGAATAATCCACCTGTGATGTTCTTTGATGAGCCAACCTCTGGGTTGGATTCTTCGTCGTGTTTCCAATGCATTTCCTTATTAAAATCCTTGGCAAGAGGTGGAAGAACGATCATATGTACGATACACCAGCCGTCTGCAAGATTGTTTGAGATGTTTGACTTCTTGTATACCTTGGCGGAAGGACAGTGTATATATCAGGGGCCGGTGAGAGGATTGGTGCCATTTTTGTCATCTATGGGCCTGAACTGTCCAAGTTATCACAATCCAGCGGATTACAGTAAGTATTTTCTCGTTATTTTAGTAGGCTTGTTATGAACTTTGTAGATTTTTAATAGAGTTGGAACGAAAATACTTAAAGTATCTTCACGCCCATATCCCCGAAGAGGTAGGCAGAGGTACAACCAAGGCACCCACGACTAGCCGAAGATACTAAGTCCCACAATGCGATAGGTGGCAAGCCTATCGCCCACCGGGCACAATTCCAATCCCGACCAAAATTTTTTTTATTAGAAAATTGGAAAAATCCACTTTTCTTTTTGTTGGCTGACCCGGGATTCGAACCCGGGACCTCATGCAGTCAAGTCCAACACCCGGACCGCTAGACCACAGAGGCGATACTAATACTTATCTTTCCTCAATAGTTTTCTGCCAGGATCTGTTGTGTCTGAATCCAATATACTTTAATAGATTTGATTTTGTGGCAAATAGACTTCACTACGATGACTATCCCTAATATTACTTCATCAACGTAGTTCACGGCATGAATGATTGGAAAGCAAACATGCAGATTAGTTTCCTGTAAGGCTCAAAGGCGCGCATCATGTTATTTCTCGTTGCTCCAAGCGAGCTCACTAACCACTTCTAATTGTTTACGCACCAGTCACAAGAAACCAGTTTTTGTTATCTTTTTTGTCAGTTTGTCTTACAGAATAGTATTCTTTGATCTGCGGTTTATTTATGTTACATTCACAGTTCTACTTGTACAGTCAGAGGAAAAAGTTAGTCCCTTTTTATTATTATATTCTGTACATAAATTTAATAATAAACCATGAGCTGACCGTACATTGAACAAAATCTTCTATCACCCTGTACACGATAAAGTGTATAAATGGCCTTTAGATATTATTAGAATGTTGTTACTTAAATAACTGTATAAGGTCGAGTGATATGTAGTAGTATAAAACTTACTAAAAGCAGAAATTTACAACGGGGTTGAAGTCAAGCAAGCGCATAACAGAAAAGTATATTGCTAACTTTCACGTCCATTTGAAATTGCTTAAAAAATTAAAAGCTTGAACTCTGCACTTGAACTACTACTGGTCGTTAGACAGATTAGTCGATAAGTAATCTTATCTGCTGAAACATTGTTGAGTGATTAAGATACGGCGTGTGCAAGGCTGCGATTTTAATGAAGTTCGGATACTCTTATCTGATTACATACAGTATTTCATATTTATCTGTTTTGTTTAAAGTTTAAGAACTTACGAGAATGACAAGATACATCACTTGGAAATATTAATTTAAGTTTGAGTTAGTCCTACTATGACTCCGTCGTATGCTGCTGAATAATCTAGTTATTTTAAAATAATATAAGTCAATCAGTAGAACAATGTGGTTGAGTTTTTTCAATTATTGAAGCTTTTGAATCCTGCTTGTGCTGCTGAGGTATTCAAATTCAGAAATATTACGGCCCTGCGGGGCTGTTCAATGCTTTTTAGTGATGATCACTGGGTAAAGTGTACATGAAATAGCTGTCTCAGGACGTGTTTTATATTTGCTATTTCCAGTGACAACAGATACGAGTATACAATGGAAATAACAAATACAAAACACGTGTAACACAAATACAATATCGTCACTAGAAAGACACTGAATAGCCCCGCTGGTCATGTTTAAATAAAGTCGTGTAAGTTTAACATTTCTTTTGAAATATAATGCAAACCTTATTTTTTAATTCTGTTGAGAAGCAAACAAATTTAAAAATAGACATAAAACAGCATAAAGACATGTTTAAAATAGGGCTGTTAAAATAAAAGGATAATACTCATTTTTTAAATGTCGGCAACCAGTCTGTGAGAGTCTAGGTTTTCTGGATATTTGTTAAGATATTGTCGTTGTTTTAACCTTTTTTTATGAAAAATTAAAAATAAATGAAACTTTTAAAATTTCACCTGCATTTCAGTCATGGAAGTAGCGACGGGTGAACACGGCGACTGGGTGCACAAGTTGGTGATGGCGGTGAACAAGGGGAACTGTGGCCGGGGTCAGACCTCCACTTCCTCGTCATCCTCGTCGGTGCCCACCAACTGCAACTTCAACAACCAAACTAAAAATAATTGCAAGAAGGAGGCATTGGAAATCGTTATAGGTAAATATTGTGGGTATATTTTCCATCCACTGTGCTCGTGCTTGGTAAAAAAAGCTATGTATGTTAATCAAAATGTTGACAGTTTTCGAAAAATAATTTTCACATGAACCTGTTTTTTTAACACTTATACTTAAATTTTCCTCGAAAATATTTTTAGATTTTGTTGCTTGTAAATATCCTGATGAATAGGCTGATGTAAATAGGCCAACCATACCAGTTTGCTGACGATAAGTTTTTAGAGAGCAATGAATAAACACAGTGCTCTTTTGATTGAAGGAGATGAATGTGGCCTATACACGATGTTATAGGTGCGTTGCTGTGTTATAGCCCGGATGTTAGGCCTATAATGCCAGACTACCAGCTAAAACATGATGAACTAGTTATGGCAGCAGGAATAAGTAACGCGAGCAAGTTGCTCCACATCACTCTACAGCACAGCATTCTACTATAAGTGATTTTGTTGTTACGTACCTATTAAACCTGTGCTGTTCGTGTAGAAAAGAAATGCAGATAGTATTTTCAAGTCAGCGGACAAATACCCAGGGATGCTAACAGAGACGTTACATTTTTTGAAAGGAGGATGCAAGGGATGTCCGAATATTGTGGGAGGCTCAAGGCGGTTTCAGGTCTGGAAGAGGATGTATGGATCAAGCGTTTTCGCTCCGCAACCCTGTTAAAAAGCATCTGGCTGTAGGCCAGAAGGTTTTCTGTGATTTTGTGCATGTGATGTTGTACGTAAGGAACTTTGGGATATTTTACCAGATTATGGGACAGTCGGTCCCTTGCTGAGTGCGGTCTAATCAATGTATTTAGGCTGTAAAGCATGTGTGCTGGTGGATGGCAACATTTCGCCTTGGTTTGATGTTATCATTGGCGTCAAGCAAGGTTGTGTGTTGTCAGCACGCTTGTTTATCTTACATTTGGACAAATGTCTTCAAAGGTTAAGATCATTGAATGTGGGAATGCGTATGGGCGACCAACTGGTAAATTGCTTGCTTTATGCAGATGATGCTGTACTTTTCGGTTCTACACCATCTAAGCTGCAAACACTGGCCACAGTTATGGCAGGATATTGTAAAGAAAAGGGCTTACATTTGAATGTGATAAAACCAAAATAATGATGTTTGAAAAAAACGGATTATTAGCCAGAACGGATGTAAGAGTTTTAGTTGATGAAGTGGTGTTGGAGCAAGTGAATGAATTTGTATATCTTGTGTGTTTTTAGAAGGGATGGAAGGTATAACCGCTAATGTAGAGAAGAGAGTGTGTGCAGGGAATAGTGTGAATGGAGCACATGGAGAATGGTAAGCTATTTCAAAGCGAGGTTTTGAGTCGAAAAGCTAGACTCGCTTTGCATAATTCTCTGCTTATCCCAACGTTATTGTGTGGAAGCGAGAGTTGGGTATGTCAGAAAAAGCATGAAAGTAGGATAAATGCGGTCGAAATGAGAGCGCTACGGAAT
>NJDC01004635.1:0-31264 GCA_002245475.1 Calephelis virginiensis
GACGAATTGACGGCAGCAGTTAGAAAATATATTCAGCCGGTATGATAATGTTTTTAGTTAGTTTTTACCCGATTTAAGTTCTTTTTAGTTTTTAGTTGATTCAGCAACTACCCGCATTTTAAACTTTTTTATTTAAAATCGATAACCAGTTGATTGGTGTAAACTTATGTCCATTTCAGATCGCATGGTTTTCGCTCGCCATATTACAGATAAAGAGACAAGCATTTATGTTATTGATGCGGATTGTCGAGCGAAAATCCTCGCCGTTATTTAATACGCCGGCCGAATATAGGTCATAGTAATATTTCCCGTGGTGTTTGGCTGTTTTTATTTTACATTTACATTTGTTCACATTCGCCAGTTTCGCCCAAGCACCAAAAATCATTAATTACGTAATTATTTCGTCGAATATATCTTTACTCTTATTTGACCAATTTCACTTTGATTTATTTTTGCTTGTTTGCATTTTGTACATGATCACGAGGTATTGTTTGCAAGCGCGCTTCTTCTTGACTATTTACAAATGTTATGAAAATCATCTCTGTGTTAGCATCCGCCCCTTTTACAAGACCAGTTGTGCGCATTGGATTGCACTAATCACAAAGTAGTTCCTCTTGTTGTTAAATAGCAAACAGTTTACTAGTGAATTGCGACCGAATTGTGGTACTTTGTTTGCGAGTAGGCGCAGTGTTATTAAAATTAGCATAACCTAATGACGCCAGAAAACAACAAAAAAATAATGAAGTTCCGTTTACTCGATGGCTATGCCGTGATAGCGACTTTGTTGTCTTTAGAGCTTTTTAAAAATAAAAAAAATAATTCCAAGGTAAGCCTACTTGTACACGCGGTAGCAGCAATTGTTATTTGTTGGAGCTAACCGTGTTGAAATAATGAATATTTTGTAATTATTATAGCAACGTTTTTTTTTGTCCTCTGAAATGTTTTTAAGCGTTAAAGCCATGAATAAGCTTTACTCACGAGACCAAAGCTTAAAGCGCTCATCGATTTAACGCGTTCAAAAATTTCAGAGCGTTTTTTATGTTATGCAAACCATTAGTTGACTATTCTAATTGAAAGAGGTAGTCGTCGCCTAAACACACGATACTACAACACAAACTACAGAATAAATGTGGTATGCAAAAGTTGTATTAAATACGCTATAATTTTAAATGTAAACCTTGCTAGTTTCTATACTAATTCTTATCGTTGCTGCTTGGTGGAATCCCATTCTAGAAACAATTAATTCACTACACATGTAACTTTCGAGAATATATTTTTTATTTTTTTTGTTTAGCCAACCGGTTTCGCTATTTAAGCATCATCAGGGGGGTGATTATGTAACTCAGTTACCAACTCAAAATGGATGAGTGTACATCGAATCGCTGTCAAATGACGTGTTTTGTATTTGCTATCTCCAGTGATCAACAGAAATACAATAGAGATAGCAAACACAAATGACGTCATTTGATGTACACTTTTACAGTTTGAGTTGACAACTGAGATACATTATCACCCCCCAGGGCTATAAAAACTGAAGTTTTGTTGGAAATAATACCAATTAATTGGCATCCTCAAAATGACTATTTGAATAAAAATTACTGAGTGATGAAATTAGTAAACAAATTTGAATTGACTGGGTTGACGTTAGATTCCAAACTTTGCTGTTTTAAATCTTTAAAATTACAAATATTTTGTATTAAATTTCAAATCTTTTTCAATGTACTTAACTTACCAATTGCGTTTTTTATGGCATCAGACAAGCACAGGCCTCTCCTGATGTTAATAGACAACCGTAGCCTAAATATATCATAATATTAGCTGTGCCTAGGGTGGTAGGCCTAATGTGAAAATTTGCCAGCTATCTAACCCCCTGGACCATTCCATCATTCATCCATTATGGAGGCAAAACTAGGTAAGTCGCTGGAGCCCAACCCGAGCAAACTGCTGGACAGTACTGTACTACCAGTGGTGTTACTGGAGATATCGCCTCTTTCGAGCTACAGCAGTTGGTCCTAGACAGGGGACCTAAATCAATCTGGGAAGAATTGGCGATTTCACTGATTAGCATAAAAGATAATTCTTGATTGGTTTTGTCGTGGCTATTTTGGTATGCGATAATTATTTAAATAGCTGACAAATCCATAAATTTCTTTTATTATTAACGGCTCTCTCAATAAAAATAAAACTAGCGAAAACGACATAATCCCAACTACTTTGTAGTCTGAAGCACTTTTAACAAAAGACAGTAAATTTTTTGTCCACGAACAAACTCTTTCACCTTATTATCATCACTGTTAGGCAACTGGATCTTTTAGGTTTGTGTAGATGCGTTGTGGACTTTGCCTTCTTCTACGTCTTCCATTGTGAGTGCAGAAACACTAATTTATTTAACGTGGTTACTTGCAATTGTGTTTTAAGAACCTTCAAGTAAAACGAACTTTCTGACTTATTAAAATAGATCAGTGAGGTAACAGTTAGTTAGTTGTAATTATAGTTCAGGTTTTGCATTTGTGAACTATTTGATCACCTGGCCTTTTTACCTATAAAAACAACTATAGTTGCATGTCCTTTTTTTAAGGGGTAAGACAATGAGGTCATGGTTATGGTATTTATTTATATTTTATGTTTTACTTCTGTTATCTTCGGTTTTTAATTTAAATAAACTTATTAGGTGAGCAAGTCGATCTCAACGCACGCTATGGAAGTGGCAGGATCCGGCAGTGATGGGGAAAGCAGTGGGGGAAGAGAAGTGCGCCAAATCAATACCAGGCGGCAAAGGTAAGGTTTTTTTTATAAACTGGCCTAGAGTTTTAGTAGTACATTCTAGCTAGTACATTCTATAGCAATGCTGTTCTAGCACATTCGAAATTTGCAATGGTGTTTAAAATTAAACATATAATTTTAATAAAATTTAAACGCAACGCTGTATACCGACAATATTATGTTCTCCGAGTAAACAGATACGTGTTATCATGTATAACGCAAAAAAATGTGAACCAATTGTCATAAAACTGTTACTTTCGATGAATATACGTTATAAGAAATTTTAAATCGGACTTCTCTGTAAAAAGTTACTCATGGTTTAACTTAAAAAAATGTACTCAACGAATTAAAAACCTCCTATTTTTCGTAGGGTGAAAATCTTAATACAACGCCATCTAGATGCTTATGAGGCTGTCTATTATTACATATTTTTTGTAAAGATAGTCTAAACAGGTGGATTTCATGACGATGAGAAGAAGGTATTTGTAACTATAGACATCAAACGGTCCTTTGCCTAAGGCTGGGATATTAAATCTTAAGTTTCTCAGACTCTTGAGTCCATGCTCGGATACCCTTGCTATTAATTCGAGAAATGTCAACCTTACTCTCCTTGGGTACCTATTGCCATCCACATTCACATTGTATATCTGTTTTGCCAATCTTTTATCAGTCATTATTTGCACAAGACCGAGTCATCGGATTAAGCCTTTTCTCATTTTTACACTTGAACTTTTTTCAATCCCTCTGTGCTTTAAGTTCGTTAAAAATTAAATCAATTATGTATATTACAGCTTATTCGAGAACTCCTCTCGTGTTGGTCTGGGCTCCTCTGCAGAATAGACCATATGTCTTCCTGTGCCAGGCAGCTCGTAAAAGGCGAGCATAGGCTTACCATCACTAACACCGTGACACCGGACTAGGTGGTAAAGTCTCGCAGTGACTCGCCCGGATTAGAGCCACCGCGTTACCTATTCCTGCCGCCATAATCTCAGCGCTTGCCGCTGACGTGTTACGGTTCGGAGCATAAGGTAGACGGTAAACTTACCTAACATCCCGGCCTAAGGTTGGCAATGCACCATTACCACCTTTGGTGTTTTTAGGCGGCTTGAATTTCTTACCATTAGGAAATCCGTCTGCTTCTTTGCCTTCCAATGTCATAAAAAAACATTGCACGTCCTCCTTAATATATCCCCTATATCGTGTGGTTTGTGCACGGTTTTAATCGGAATAGGAACAGTTTATATAACAAATCGTGACAGGTTTCGCAAAGTCCACAAAATACAACACAATATAATATTTATAATGACTGCAATTTGGTTTCATAAAAATACCCTATGAATGTTTTAGTCAATAAAGTGAAAAAGAAAAACTTGTCATTTCAATAATTTTTTCGGCGAGTGTTGGTACCGTGTATTTGAATTCTATATTATCTATTTGAATTAGGAACCTTTATAAAAAGAGCTTTCAAATTTTCAATTCTGGTGTTGCGGTCGTTTGTGAGCGGCGGTGACCAATTACAATCAGGCGACTTTTTGCCCGTTTTCCTTGTCTTCTACAAAACAATTTGTTTATTTTGCTTTTGCAAATTTAACAAATGACCGCTGAAAATAAAAAAAATGCTGAGTTTAAAAAAAATCGTGTATTCATACATTACATTAGTAAAAGTGTAGAAGTCATCGTACATATATATCCAACATCAATTGATTCATAATTAATTTAATGTATGTACCACCAATCTGTAATATTAATTTTGAATTTGTAACAAAGTATTTTTGCGAGTACTTTTATGATAGTAAGCATATCAGTGTGTTCTAGATTAATCGTATTATATTTAGATTTTACTAAAGATAATAAATATTTGCATTTATGCAAAGAGATGATAATTTTAAGCATCATAAAATGCTTCATATTTATCCGTAACAGTTATAACATTAATTAAAAAAAACTGATTAATATGATAATTGTAGTTTTATTAAAAACAATAATATTACACAATACCCAACGTCTTAGTTGTTTTAATTACATTAAAATACATTTGCAATCAAGGTCAGTGTGGTATATTTAATTGATAATTTTTGTTTGTGAGGAAGTATTGCTACATCTTCCGCGTTTTAATTATTTTTATGTTTGAAGAATATGTTGTTGTGCGATCTTTACTAGTACTAGAATTGAGTGAGTATTCGATAAACCATCAAGATTGTATTAATCGAATGTAAAGCGCGTACGCTAGCCACTCCACCATAGGTATTTAACCTATGGTCGAGTGGCAAGCGTACGCGCCTAACTGCACCGATCCGCCGCGAGGTTCGGGTTCGATTCCCAACGCTGCCGGCAATTGTGTGATGAACATTTAGATGTCTGGGTGTTTATTAAATTTATTCTAGTATCTATTTAAGTATTTCTATGTATTAGAATCGTTGACTAACACCCATAACACAAGCGTATAATTTGCTTACTTTGGGGTTAGATTCAATATGTGTAACTTGTCCAGGGATACTTATTTATTATTTATACAAATCTTTACAACATTTCTATATTAATGACTCGATAATTTAAGCGCTGTAAAACTGCAAGAACCGACCCCAATATTTTCATTATCAGACCGCGACTTTATTTTTTTGTTTTGGAAAGATAGCTAACGATTCCGAAATTATACTACATACATTTTAAAAACATCCCGCTACTAGTTTTGTTGACACCATTAATAATGATATCCTCAACGTAGACGAACATTTAGGCATCTAACCAAGGGCGTAGCCATGATTCTGTATAGAGCGGGAGAGGCAAAGAAAATCCTAGATTTTTGTTTTAATCATGGTAGTTATTCAAATGTTGCTTTTTTGAAACTTCCATTTTCCATTACATCTTGTTTTTGATCAAATTCCTTTTCGATGCTTAACGTACTTACATAGATCGTTTTAACAGTCTGCTGCATATATCGGAACAATGACCTTCTTTTCCAACGAAGAACCATTAAAATCGGTTCGTTTACTGGCTTTTTCTTTCCCATTGGAAACGATACACTCAGCTTTCGTCACTTGTCAATTAAACTTTTCTATAATTTTTCGGTACCACTCTACACTCAGTCGTTTTTGATCTTCCGTTAAATCATGCGGTATACATCGGGTGCAAAGGTTTCGAATCTTCAGCTGGTGAAGCAAAATTTTTCCAAAATTCCAATGCCTAATTCTGTACGAATTTGCCGACAAGTATTCAAAATAAACCGGTAGGCTATTTTGAAAATAATAAATTATAAGTGATACGTAAAACAGTGCAAGTGTTTCTTTATTAAAAAAATATGAATATTTGGAAGTTTTACCAAGCGCCGACGATGGAAAATGTCAAATATTGTAATAACAAATATTTTTTTTGTCCGTTATGTTTAGTTGTCGTACGGTGACGATAATAGATTCATTTAGCGCAGTCGCCGGTCGATCTTTACTCTTATCGTCATGGAGGTGATCTTGCCTACGTCTAAATTCTCCAAATCACGAATACAACACCCGTCTCTAATGCTAGCTGAAACACAATTATGCCACAATTATGCCACCAATCTAAGAAAAACAAATGATAGTCTCGAAAACTAAAAAGTGATATCATGTTCCTAGAGAAAACTAAAAAGTGATATGTTCCTAGAGAGTTCCATTTTCAAATTCTGTTACTGTTTTTTTTTATTTCATTAATTGTGAAGTGGCCAGTTGTAGAAAATTCTTTGTATGCCCCCCGTATAAAGAGCCAATACATTTTTTTGAAGTCGTTGAAAATTAAAAATCATTGCTTTGGAGGACATATTTAGCTACTTTTATGCCATTAACTCAACAAGATCCCGAATATATAACTAGTCTATATTTTTTTTTGTAGTCGTTGAAAACTAAAAAGCACAACATTTAACATTGATGATGGGTTTTCGTATTGTTAACTCGACCTAATTGTAGAGTAAAGAAAGTGATTACGCCCAGGCGATCGAGTGCAACGGTGCGTTCGAACGGTCACAGTGAAATTTTATATTGCGACTATTTACTAGCTTTTTACTGCTTCTCCGTAGTTTGTTTTCAACCAGTAGAGCAGATAATTCTGTGCCATAATCGATGGAGATTGTTGGGTTATGCAATGAAACTAGTTTTCTCGTTTTGTTTAGTGCTTAGTTAGTTAACAAGTTAGTTTAATATTTTTTTAAAGGAGAGGTCAGCGTACACGACTTTCGGGATGGTAAGATGCTATCGTGGCCTATAGACAGTATAGACGTTACAGGTGCGTCCCTGTCCTGATGCTTTTATTTATGTTATTGGAAGGCAAACAAGCAGACGGATATCCTGATGCTAAGAAATTAACGGCGCCTAGAGACACCAAAGGTGGTAATGGTGCGTTGCCAACCCGAAGCCGGGATGTTGGGCTTCGAGTAAAACTAAGTTTACCGGCTACTTTATCCGAACAGGAATACCAATCCGGGCGAATCGTCCTACCCCCTTCCCTTCCATCCAGAACAAAACAGAGACATTATAGCGGCAGGGATAGGTACTTAAGGCAGTGGATCTCTTCCTGGGCAAGTTAGTAACCATAGAGATTGGGTTTGATTTTCCAAAGTTGACATTGGCAACTAATTTGTGCTAAACTTGAATATAGCATACAAGCTGTTGCCCTCTGCGTTGCCCTCGTGGCTATGATACCATTGGTATCATAGGATTTTTTTTCCGGATAAAAACTATCGGTTCAGCAGCTTTTGCGTATCAAAGGAGTATCAAACAAATTTATAAACTTCCGCATTTATGATATTAGTAGGATATACTTTGTTTTACAACCAGCTGTTTAATACGTAGCATGTGAAGTAAAAGATTATAGTTCTATAAATTGTGATTGCTAGAAATTGTAGTAGGTAGAGTTTGTCCTTGTTTGGGCAGTCGCCGATGGCTTGATGGATAAGGTACTGTCCTACTCCGACGTATACGAGACGAGTACCATTAGTTGTTTGTGTCTAGAATAAGATGTATAAAATTAAAAGATAACCAACTATACAAGGGTACTTGATTATAACGAACGAGTCATGATAATTACAAAATCGAGTATATGTCTATAAAAGGAGATGTCGCAAAATTGTTTGAAGACTAGGATGAAATTGTGCTTTTATGGGAATAATATTTTAGAAAATATACATGCTTCTTATGTTTTTAAAACTTAAGAGCTAAGGACGGTCTTATAACGGTTACGATGGGACCGACAAATCTACTATTAAAAAATTGAACAGTGGATGGATAAACACTATAGTGCACTAATAAAAATACCGTTGTACAAATAACCAATTGTTATACGCACACAAAGGCGGTCTTATCGTATTTTATTAAAAACTGACAAATGAAAAAGTTTGTTTTTTCTGTTGAACACTGACAATAAATAGAAAACATACTGTTAATTTACCAGTCAAATGCACTTGTGGAGGGTTCTTTTTTTTTACTTTGATGCTAATTCTTGCTAAGCATTAACTAAACTTATTTATTTTAGGTATATTTATCTTTTTTACAATAAAACAAAAGGAATGAATAAAATTTTTTTATGATACTAGAAATCCCAGGATGGTGACGCATCTTTCATATTTTTTTTTATGATATTGGAAGGCAAATAAGCAGACGGATTTCCTGATGGTAAGAAATTCACGCCGCCTAGAGACACTAAAGGTGATAATGGTGCGTTGCCAACCTGAGGCCGGGATGTTAGGTCTCGAGCAGAAGTAAGTTTACCGGCTTCCTAACCCTCCAAACCGGAACACGTCATGACTGTATGGCGGCAGGAATAGGTAAGGCGATGGTACCAATCCGGGTGAGTCGCTGCGAAACTCTACCACTTAGTCAGATGTCACGGTATTAGTGACGGTACGCCTATGCTCGCCTTTTACGAGCTTCGTGGCAGGAAGGCAGATGGTCTATTCTGCAAAGGAGCCCGGACCAACACGGGGACAATGTCGAATTTGTCAGGATAAAATAAGTGACGAGGTTTTTATTTAGCGTTTTCCAAGAAATAGACGCGTCTGTATAAATGTCGCATACAAAGTAATATGACCGCACAAAGTGTGTTTGGTCTTTTTCTATTAGCGTTATTAGTTGAGTTAAAAGATTGCGATAACTTAAAATTAATTCAGTAAATTCGATGCTTAATTAGCACCTATATTCACATTTCAATGTGAATTTTGTGAATTGGTTCTTTATTGTTTAACACGGTTCAAATTTAAATACAACCTCTTGAACTCAAATAACCCAGTAAACCCAGTATCCTTACTCCTTGTTTTTGTGATATTCATCTCATTTGCATCTTAAAGGTACTGTAGGGATACTAGGCAATTGTAATTTTCTCGTGAAGTTGCTAATTAAGCAAAGGGTAATGAAATACAAGTGGGTCAAGAACGCACTTGCACGATGTTCTACAATGAACAATGAGTGTTACAACAGAATCTCGGGCAAATCGCTTTTTGCTGTCGAAAGGTATTAAATATTTTCAATATTGTTGCAAATGTACTATGAAATATTACAACAAAAACTGTGTAAAGCATTAAAAGAAAAGGTGGTATCTCTTTTAATCTAATTCTATGGTTTGCTTAGTGCTATCTCTATTCTAGTTAAAGTAAAATAATGACTGTTGATCACCGAAACCGTACAGAGGTTTAATTTATTTATAAGATTCTGTTAGTTAGTATTTGTTGAATGTTTTAAGTGGTAATAAAATTAACATCCCAGTGATGATTTTCCGTTTTTGTCCGGGTCCGGAATAGATCATCTGCCTCTCTGCCAGGCAGCTCATAATAAGCGCGAGCACTGGTTAAAATGTAGATTACTAACAAGACCACTGGTGGATGATAGTTGTGCAGCAACTTAAGCGGATTGAGATTCGTCGCCGTACCTATTCCTATCACCGTAATAACTATATTATGTCGCAGGATAGCGACGCACCTGTGACATCTGTGGTGTCTATAGGCCTCGGTTGCCTCTTACCATCGAGAACCGTGTGCTTGTTCGCTGGCCTCTCATAAAAGATAATCAAATAATAATTATAACTTAAAACATTATCAACAAGTGAAAAAAAGTCCCGAAACTTTTTACCAAAATATTTTAAAGTTATTACTTTTTTAAAAACATTTTAAACTCCCCAAATAACCTACAGTAAAATAGAATCCGAATGTATATTTAGTTCTAAAAGTCCATACAGAAATTTTACAGAATTTGGTGTTTGTAGTATAACATATAAAATACTATTAAATAGGTACATAATATAATACATAAATAAACCTGTAAAACCCGACTATAATTTGGTCGTGGTCGAGGTACACACATGTAAGTTTATGCATTATCCTATTAATTTTATAAATGCAAAAGTTTGTGTCTTTGTTTGTTTGTCACTCCTTGACGCAAAAACTGCTGAACCGATTTTCATGAAATTTGGCACACTCAGAAGGTAACTTGGATTAACACATAGGATATTTTTAGCCTGAAAAAATGTTTTTGTAGGACAATTAACCACGCGGGCAACGCCGCGGGGAAATAGCTAGTTATATATAATACTTAAAAAGTATGCTATTAAATTAACACCTGCAATTGGAGTAACACCTTACTTGTTATTTTATGTTTTGTTGGGATAGTATATAGTTCGTTGGTGCAATAAATAAATAAAACAAAACCATTCGTCAGGCTATAATAAAATTTGTATTGGAATATCTCGAAATCATAACCTTCCTTTCGAAAAAAGAACCATTAAAATTTTAATGGTCAAGCAATCGCGCATACGCATACATTAAACGTTTGAACAAGTGCGTATAAAAAATTGACGTCTACCGGCCTGCTACATTCTTATGTTCAACATTTTGGTGTTTTACTAAATATTGCCCATCGATCAATTCATCTCTTATAATTTTTCGTACGGTATGCCGTCACATCGATGTTTATTTTGTATTTTTTTATGGTATTAGAAGGCAAACGGGCAGACGGATTTCCTTATGGTAAGAACTTTATGCCGCCTAGAGACACCAAAGGTGGTAATGGTGCGTTGCCAACCTGAGGCCGGGATGTAAGGCCTCGAGCAAAAAGTAAGTTTACCGGCTACCTTACCCTCCAAACCGGAACACGTCATGACGTTATGGCGGCAGGAATAGGCAAGGCGGTGGTACCAAGCCGGGTGAGTCGCTGCGAAACTCTACCACCTAGTCAGATGTCACGGTGTTAGTGACGGTAAGCCTATGCTCGTCTTTTACGAGCTGCCTGGCAGGTAGGCAGATGGTATATTCTGCAACGGAGCCCGGACCAACTCGTTTTTTTATTAGTTACTAGCTGTTTCCCGTTCCTTCGCCCGCGTTTTCACAGGAACCCGTTGTGCGATCGGGATTAAAAGGACCTATATGTTACCCTAAATGTTAATCCAGGTCACAATCTACCTGTGTATCAAATTTCAGACAAATCCGTTCAGCTAGTCGAGCGTGAAAGAGTAACAAACATACATACATACTCACAAACTTTCGCATTTACAATATTAGTAGGACTAAATAACCTTTCTAAAAGTGAAATCCTCAAGGTATTGTTTAGTTTGATAACAAACTCTAAATTTTGTTTAAAACTAAACACAAATTAAGCCGGACAGGAAATTTTATCTAATATTATCTTCATGCCCATATTCCCGGGCCAACAACCTGGCCATTCACTAAATCCCACAATGTGAAGGTGGCAAGCCTATCGCCAAGTGGGCATATGTCAAATCCCGGACAACGGTTGTTTTTATTAGAAAATTGTAAAAATCCAATTTGTATCTGTTGCTCGACCTTGGGATCAAACCCGGAACCTGATGGAGTCAAGTCCTTCACTGGACCACAGAGAAATTATACCTGCTTGTATGTTGAAGTTATAGTGAATCATTTTCAAAGGACCTAAAGTACTTTAATAACTTGGGTATAATTTGAAAACCTGTATTTTGAGTTAGCTGCCAATTTGTCTCGGATATTCATCATAGTAAAGTGACGTATCGACATCATACCTTTCACTGTCAAGCCGGTATTGTAGTCACCATACAATCTTATTTTGAAGGAACTGTCCTGTTAACTAAGGGCTTGTAATGATACCTGATGTTTTGTAGCCTAAGTTTGGAATGTTAACCTATTAAGATATTTTTCTATGCTGCCTTTCAAAATCTGGGAACGTCAATGATGACCTCTGACTATGAGGCTACTTGAAAATTTAAGGCAGTTCACACCTCTTCCGCCTAATCGTCATTACGGTGTCAGTAACATAAAAATAGTTGTCTTCAAAGTTTTTTAGAATTCAATGATTGATACTAAGAAGCAAACTTTTTAAAATTATTTTAAGTTTTTCTTTGGTTCGCCAGCGTTTATTATAATGTTGTTTTTTCTATTATTTTTAAAAGAAATGCAAAAGTAATTCAATTTTCAATACATAGTACAAAACAAAGTAGCTTCCTCTGTCCCTATGTCCTTTGTATGCTTAAATCTTTAAACTTACGCAACGGTTTTTGATGCGGTTTTTTTAGTAGAATATGTAGAATAATAATTGAAGGGGAAGGTTTATATGTATACCTTTATTTTATATTCATGCGAAGCTGGGGCGAGCCGCTGGTAATAAATAAAAGAGAAATGTAAGTTACATACTTTTTCTTCTTTCTTCAATGTTTAATGAGGCCTGATTTACTGGTGGTAAAAAACATCACCGCTCGTTTACAGCTAAAATTGAAACTTTATAATATAGCATCGAAGCTTAAGGTTGGAAAATGACGATGCCAACCTCAAGCTGGGGTGCTAATTGCACACTTTCATGCTCATGTCTCAGTTACTATTAAAGTGATGGTCACTTTATTAGGTATATCCCACATATTGAGCAATTCAGCACATAGCATTATGAGTCATGGCTCGGAAACTTTCAAGACGGTTTATTGATGGAAACTTGTTTCTACGTTCACCATCGATGTTTGTGGGCTTCTAAAATGTTTACTATAGGCATCTTCGACTTCGACAGTCATATTCTAGCATTATTCCCATTTTTATTTCTAATTTAGTAAGCTATGTGCAGCTTCTAACGACAAATCGAAGATCTACAAGCATCGAAACCAAGCTTCGTCGATCGCCTGCTTCTGTGTACTGGAGTTCGATGTTACATTTTAGCGACTTTTTTTGGATATGTTCCTCATTCGTCTACATGGCTTGGAAATTGTCTGGGCTCGAGACATAGCAGACGTGTTGCAAATATTATAAAAGTATTTCCATAAACTAGTAACATTTGCCTAAATACAAACAAAATTATTTAATTTGCAATTGCCCGCCAAAAAATGTACACGTATTATGGCGTGACAAAACAGGCAATACAATATTCATAGGTATACATATTTTGGCGGGAAATTGCAAATTCAATCATTTTATTTGGATTTAACTATTGATTTCCGCCAAATAACGCCCTCTTCTATCAATTTTGATATATTTGCCATCACATCTCCCCGTGTTGGTCGAGCATAGGCTTACCGCTACTAACACCGTGACATTTGAGTAGGTGGTAGAGTATTGCACTATACACTGTCTGGATGTCAACATGCGACAGTTGGCTGATCTGTACTCATGCCAATTGCAATTGCTAGGTATCCTGCCGAACCATGTTCCGCCTGTTGGAAAAATTTAAATGATATTAATTTTATTAGTACCACGCAGTCGAATGGGATTAAAAGTATCTTAGATCTGTCTCCTGGTTCTTAGTTTTCTGTCAAATTATTTCAATTGTTCTTGAGTTATAAAAAGTGTAGGTAACTAACACGACTTTCTTTTATATAAATAGACTAGCTGTTCCGGAGAATTTTCTTCTATCCGTTCAGTTTGTATAGAAAAAAATAAAATGTTGTTCCTAGTTTTCTTCCGTAGTCCCCGTGTCGGTCCGGGCTCCTTTGTAGAATAGACCATCTGCCTTTCTTGCCAGGTAGCTCGTAAAAGGCGAGCATAGGCTTACCGTCACTAACACCGTGACATCTGACTAGGTGGTAGAGTTTAGCAGCGACTCGCCCGGATTGGTACCACCGCCTTACCTATTCCGTCATGACATGTTCCGGTTCGGAGAATAAGGTAGCCTTTAAACTTACTTTTGCTCGAGGCCTAACATCCTGGCCTCAGGTTGGCAACGCACCATTACCACCTTTGGTGTCTCTCGGCGGCGTGAATTTCTTTCCATCAGGAAATCCGTCTGCTTTTTTTGCCTTCCAATATAATAAAAAAAAAAATTCGAGCGGGATAAAAAGTACCCTATATCCGTTTCCTGGTTTTAAACTAACTCCCCATCAATTTTCAGCCAAATCGTTTCAGCCGGTCTCCGGTTATCAGTAGTGTAACTGACACGACTTTCTTATTATAGCTATTGGGGCTTGTCATTTTAGCTTAGACGATCCATATTCCCTACTAAGCGTGACATTTAAAAATATAACTTCTTTAGGACACTCTGTATAATGTACATGTACCGTGCGTAAATCAAATCGATAATAGAATTAGTAAGTGTGAACATGATATCAAATATGATTTCAAGATATCTATATATTAATAAGTGATGCCAAAACTTTGGACCCCTTTTTTCGAAAATTGCGCGAACGGAGGAGTATGCGATTTGGCACACTTATAGATTATGTGTAGGAGAAGAGCAGAACGCTAATATTTTTCAATAATAATGCTTATAAAGTACATCAAATCAATAAATAAAACATTGCCCACACTACCATGTATTTGACACACACAAACAAATATATTGATGATAACGGTAAAAGATCCAAATGGCGCAATAAAAAGTTTGGAAACAAAGCAGTTGATCTTGAGAAATGAAGATGGCGTTCTTATCAACAAGATATTAAAATTTATTAAGTTCGAATTTCGACCAATGGGCTACCACTAGTAAACATTAATACGACCGAGTTGAGGAGCCGGTAGTGCTTAAAAAGTGGTTTCTCCGTTTAAAGGAGTTTATTTAGTGACTGCCCCTTAGGCCTAGTGTTGGTGTTGATTATACGGGCTATTTTCTAATATGAACCACAAAATGAAAAAATCTGACAATACCTATCCGTAAATTGTAGCTAAGAACCACATCGATCAAGTCAGCTTATCAATAAAAAAAAATGTTTCGAAATTCGTGTTGAAGCTATGATGTCCTAGATATACACACGCGCACTAAACTTGTAACAACTTCTTTTTCCATCGGAGTGAATAAATGCGCGGTTTTCGATATATTTGCCTAAATACAAACAAAATTATTTAATTTGCAATTTCAAAGTGTATACTTATTATGGCATGACAAAACAGGCAATACATTTTACATAGGTATACACATTTTGGCGGGAAATTGCAAAGTCTTCCATCATTTTATTTGGATTTAAGCATACATTTTTTTGGCTGGAAATTGCAAATAAAATAATTTTATTTGGATTTAACTATGGATTTCAGCCAAATGACGCCTTCTTCTATCAATTTTGATATATTTGCCATCACATTGTGTCCTGGGTGGCCTGCTTGTACCTCTGCCCGCTTCTTCGTACATAAAGATGCCTAGCCGGTAATCATATTTGCGAGATGCAATAGATGTTGCTCTAAAACGACACGCCTATACCGGAACGCTGGAACAGAAAACCTACTTTTTATTCAGATCGCACGCACACTATCATATTACTGCAATTATACATTACACAATACGACACAACACTATACACTAGTGGCCTACAAACACACGTTAATTGGAGGCGCGAGCCTTTTGATAGCGTTTCTATGACTCACGAGGTAATTGGGTTAGAAAACTGTATGTTGTTGCTTTTGATACCATTCTAAAGTGCTTTGACCTAAGATTTTCAGGTTATTGCAGGATTAAATAGAGGGTCGGGAATAGGACAAATCGTATTTCTTGTTAGTGAAAAGTGTATTTGATGCCAAAGTTGGTATTGCACGTTTCAATCTGACATTGAAATGCTGCAAGGCATGACGTTTGAAATTAAGGCAAATGGGAAAAAAAATTGTTTTTGATTAAGTTCGTTTAAAACATGAGCCTATGATTTTCATGATCCGTTAATAAACAGGTATATGATGGTAAGAAATATACGTTGTATATTATACTATATAATTTATATATAAATAAAGTAAGGCTGACATTTCACGATCAGATCAATCGGATATTATCCGAGAGTGGTGTCAAGAGTCTCCGAAACCGGCGAGTTTGTTTGAAAAGGGTAATAAATGTGAAGGAAGCAAGACAGGTTTGCCAGGATCGTGAGGTCTGGCACTCGATACTCTCTGCCTACCTCTTAAGGGATTGGTGTGAATATATGTATGTATGTATGTAAGAAATATACGTCGTCGTCGTCGCGTACGCGTGCATAAGTGCTTCCTAAAATAACTTCCTTCTTCCTTTCCTAAAATAAATATTTTTTCTTCCGTTTTACAATATTCAATAACCAACCAGTTAACCAGCAACAATGGGAATGACTATAACTTTTATTTTGAGCAAAATTTTTATATTTTCAATGTACAGACTTATTTCTTTTATGATTTTTAATATATATTGACGATAATAAAGCTCGAAGGCGAGAAGATCATTATACTGTCTGAATGGATACGTCTCGGATATTAACGCCAACGTATGTATTCAATTGGATTTCGTCCTTTTTTGTCCTTTTGTTAGTCTGCCCAGACAGCACGGATGGAGTCATTTATACAGTCCTAGCTGTTTCACGCGACTTTGTCAGCGTAGGGTAGATTTTCAAACAAATTTTCATCGATAAATGAGGTCGAAATGAGAGCGCTACGGACTATCTGTAACTTACTGCTACATGACATTCTCTACCAGTCAACCTAACTTTATTTGAAAGAATAATTAAATGGGGTGCATAGAAAAAAAACTTTTGCAGACACATTTAAACCTTACTTAGGTAGCATAATAAATACGTTAAAACACATACGTAACAAAAATACTTAGCATAATATATGAAAATATTACAAAAAATACGTATATAAATACATATACTACATTGCTACTGACACTACTGATAAATATTTTTTATTCCTAAGTTAGTCACTCTACCCGATAAAGGATAATTTAACACCTTAAATCCAAGACGTATTTTTCAAAAACATGTAATTTGAATTCCCTTGAAGATACTCGTAGAATATTTATCACCAATGATATATCGGTGATTCCAAAATAGGACCCTAATTAGACTGATGAGTCTGATGACAGACGTCTAAAAAAAGGTCGAGTATGTCAGTTCGTAACGTTTTTTTCTTTCCTCGTAAGATTTTCTTCCGATATGTCCATACTTGATCATAGGAAGTGATTAAACGTCACTTATATAAGACTAGAAATCTCGCCTCGTATATCAATTCACTAAGTCATTGTCACTAGTTCCGGAAAGCTCACCTTCCTCCGATTCTATGGCCATATATGACTTCTTGAACATTGGCCATGCTAGTACATAGTAGTTTTTATGATATTGGAATCCAAACAGACGAATATTCTGAAGGTGAGAAATCGACGCCGCCTAGAGACATCAAAGGTGGTAATTGTGCGTCGCCAACCGGAGGCTGGGAAACATCCCAGGACTAACAAGTCCTTGTACAAAAGTAAGTTAACCGGCTACCTTACCCACCGGAACACGTCAACGACAAGCACCGACGTTAAAGCGGCTTGCGTTATGATTGCCTCTGTCAACCACAGACCCAGAGTACCTTGGAGTTCCCGGATTCGGTTCCCAAGTCAGGCAACTAAAAATATTATTTCAATTTTCTAATAAAACAAGAGTTGCCCGGGTTTGGATTGGTGCCCATTTGGCGGTAGGTTTACCATAGTTCCTTGGACTAATCTTGGGATGCCCTGAATTTACCTGAATATACCTCTTTAAGAATAAGGACGTGAATATACGAGTACTTACTTTTGGTATACTAGTCTTATTTGAACAAAAAGCATAGAGCAATTTATGTCCGTTTCACTCTAGGTTTTTTTTTTGTTTGCGCGTTTTAAATATTTTTTACTATGTATATCACTAACTTCAAAAAAAAATCTTGATATATCGCATTGGCAACTAATTCGTTGTTTTCCAAGGTCTATGGACACTATTACCTATCAGGTAGTAAACTAGCCCTTTTTAATCGGATAAAAGAGCATTCGCTTCCTCCTAGACAACGATATTGATTGGACTTTGAGGTCATAACCATCGTTCAGAGTCGACAACCAACGAGGGTGTCTAGACTCAGTCTAGACTACCACTACGAAATTTGATATTAAACTTTAACAACTCACTCGAAAATTCCTTTGTTGTAATATTATTCTTACAAAATATATTTTCCGCATATTTTTTAACTTAACAAAAAAATATACTACATTTTTGTGTTGTATGTTAAGTGCTACTGCCAGTTAAAAAACGTCTGCTCTGAACATATTACATTTAAAAACATAACAGTGATTCTTGTTATATTTTTAAACGACTTCAAAAAGGAGGAGACCCGACTCCTTTTTGAAGTCGATTCAAATTTATGTTGTGTTTTGTATGTTTTATTAAGCGATGACTCGGTCAACAACAATCGATGTTGAGGATTCTTTTTTTACAGGGATAGGTCAATCTTTATGCCTCGGAAACATTATCTTTCTTTCCAAAAAGAATGATTAGCTCGCGACATGGTACCTAATAAAATAGTTGGGAGTCGGTTTTATTAGCAGTTTTTCTGCTCTTAATAATTATAAGGTCGTCCTTAAAAGATACTTACTATAACATTTATCAAAATGTTTTATGCGGTTTTTGAAGAATCAATACTAATAAATAATAAAATAATAATTAGCTATTTTAAAATGTTAAGACATAACATAACGAAACTATGTTACTCATTTGCGTTTTAATACGCTCTAGCTATAGTCGCCGTATCTAGATGTCTCCTATTCCGTACTGTAATTTGGACTGTGACCATTAAAATACGGTATTAATTGCTTTATTTTTCTTACCATCACGATATCTCTTTCTGTGTCCTCTAGCTGTCTTATTAATAAACATGGACTTAAGTTACTCCAAGGTTCAACCTGGTATTATAGGCTATTACAATGTGATACAGTCTATTACTTTACTCTTGCTTTAGTCTAAGTTTAATAACAGGATGAACAAAGTATAAAACAATAAAAAAGAACACTGGCGCAACTACGCAAATTGTTTAAAGAAAATGTATGTTTCGTAACTATGTTAAGTACTCGTAATTGAGGCATTTCCATATACTTTAAATTGTAGAATATTTTCATTAGTTCTATTTGTATAGTTTATCCGACTATGATAAAGGATAATTGTTTCTTTCGTCATCGTAATATCAGCATTCATAGATTGGGTACAAATAAAACGCACTAATAAATAACATCATTTGCATAATATGTTTGTAATTGTAAATTTGCAACGGACGCGACGATAAAATATTACGGTAATAGACCAACTTTCAATTTCTTATAGATAACGTGTAAGCGTACACACTGAGCTGATTCCGTTTTCAATTCTAACGCAATCTCTTATGAATTATTACGATTTGAATGTGGGTTAATAGAGCTGAGATAGTTCTCGCCGCTAGAACGCCTTCCTGAGTTTTGAATGATACTTTTATTAGTTTGGTAATAAATCTTTATTTTATAGTAAAATTAATAATCTTTTATGGCTAGTAGTTTAAATTTCATCACCCGTCTGCAGCGTAACTTTTTATGTATGACTTCTCCTACCTACTACCTATCTTCTTTTTTCCCTGTTAGTGTTACGTGTTAGTACGAAAATAATGAATGTGAAGGAATTTAGGCAGGTCTGCAGTAGGCATTCGTGACTCCTGGCACTCGATACTCTGTCTATTCCACAATGGACTTGGCATAAAGGTATGTATGTATGTATGTATGTATATTATAACACATAATAATAATTAATAGTCGTAATAAATCGAACCCGGCTCTGCTAGAAAGAAACTACCATGACTTATAGACAACATGGTTGTTATAGGTGCGTCGTCCCATAAATGTTAAGCATGATGTGTAAATCTACCTTAATTTCTGGATCGGAAAACGACAAGGCCAATCACTTATTATGTTGACAAGATTTAGTGATTTCCGTTCAAATTGCTGCACAGCACTCTACTTTTATGTCACTATAATCTACCTGTCTGCAAAAGTTGAATTATTCAACAATCTAAGTAAATATTCCATTATGCTAAAAATTATTCATCATTTTAAATAAGACTTTAGCGCTTTTTTTAAATTTAAATAGACGATGACTAACACTGGTTTTACTCTTTTTTATTTAATGACGACACTATAAGGTGCGAGTACGAAGTCCGGAACACTTGTGTTCAAGGTCGTGTATGTTTTTTCTTTGTACAGATATTACTTAATCCTTTACATTGCTGTTGTTTGGGACTGTGTCAAGAAACTATTTATTTGATGCTTTGAATTTAGTCAGTTGACGTAATATATAATACGACTAATTTTAATAATATGTACCAACTGGTAAAGTGCGTAACGTATGCGCAACGTTTGGCTGGATTGGTACCATTCTCTTACTTAACTCTACCGCCAAAGCCCAAAGCTTCAATGTTCGTCACTGTTGTTAACTGTTTGTTTCGCCGCTGTGGTCTAGCGGTCCGGCGTCGGACTTGACCCGGGTTCAATCCCCAGCTCGGGAATAAAAAATAAAAAATGTGTATTTTAATTTTGTAATAAATAATTACCCGGAATTGAATATGTGCCTGGTTGGTTCTAGGCTTGCCATCTGTCACTTTGTGAGTCTTAATGTCTTCGGCTAGTCGTGGGTGTCTTGTTTGTGCCTCTGCCTACTTTTTTAAGCTACTTTTTTTAAGCACATTTTAACTAGACTAGACTGAATATCGCATTGTGTTAATAAGACTTAGACCGTTCAGTGCGATTAGAAATATTTTCATAATTGTATTTTTTCTGTAAAAATGATGTTATTTTACCAATAGTTTTCTTTTTTTATTATCGATATTAATAGACGCAGTAAAAGCTACGGGAACTTTCTGGTAAGATGACTATTACCGGCTACATACGCTTTGCAAATGAGTAAGCATGCGACATTAAGCTGTGTATGATAGTAAAACCGTCTTAATATCGCATAATGTAATAGAGCCTTTACATGTAGCGCATGGGAACTAGTTGGCCGCGTCGACCTGGTCAACTACTAGGGCATTTACACTAAGAGATTTAATAAAAATAGCATGGTAATAGTTACGACATGTTGTAGGTATTTCCGTATGTTTATAAAACACAATGACACAATAAAGTTCACGTTCCACTCGCTCTGGTCCGCACGTGTTGTGCCAAGAACGCAGCCATTATTGTAAAGGTCACTCATTGAAGCTGGCAGATGCTCTCGCACACAATAGAATGTATTCTGCTTGTAATTTAAGGATGGATAAGACGAAGGCGGGTACAAAATATCCGAAGTCATTCTGCACATAGACTATTAGACTGGCGAATTTTCGACGAAGTTTATAAGTGGCATACTCTGATCATTTAGATTGCGAATTTTTTCTAGTAATATAGAAATTGTTTAAGCTGAAATGAAGAGCCCAACCATCGCATTTACGCGTACGAGTATACTTACACCCCATTACTAATAAAGCTTACGCGCCTGTCGATTTGGTGTGTAACTTCATTTTTGTTGGAAAAAGTGAAGTAACACACCAGATCAACGCACGCGTATTTTTTTTTTAGTAAAAAAGATGGAGTGTATGCAATACATATAAAACACTTCTGTGATTGGACATTCATTAAGTAACGTGTCAAAGAATTTCTTCGGATTTGTTGGTCAACTAGTTTATAAATTGTGCGATTGCAAACTAAGCAGACGTCTGGTTCCGCAATGTATGACAGAATTTCTCTAAAGATAGAGAATTGGGGATATCACCATCCAGCAGTTGATCGATCTGTACGCATACATATTGCAATTCTCGAAGAAATTGACATTAACACACAGATATGATGTCGTTATTAATATCTACATCTTAATCTGATAGAGGAGTGGTGCGTGTCATTTCAACTTATAACTATAACTAGAAGTTCTGCATAGGATTTTAAACTTAAATCGTCGCGAATTAATAACATTTTTAATTATTTATACGGGATACTCACGATCTCTTTTTATTTTATTTGTCGATATTTCGGCCTAGTTGTCGGGACCACGGCCTATGCAACTAGGCCGAAATATCGACAAATAAAATAAAAAGAGATCGTGAGTATCCCGTATAAATAATTAAAAATGTTAGAAGTTCTGCAATCGATCGCCCTTGTATGTGCTACCACCTTTGCTATTCTTGTCGTCACTATGCCAAATTAAAAAAGAAAATGTCTTCTCCCCCGTATCCCAGAATAGCTTGGCAGAGGTACAACCAGGATACCCAAGATTAGCCGAAGACACCCAGTCCCACTATGTGGCAAGCCAACCTGGGACATTTCCGATCCTGGACAACGTTTATGTTTCATTAGAAAATTGAAACACCACATTTTGTTTTGGTTTTCCGACCCTAAGATCAAACCCAAGACCTCATTTATTTCAAACACTACAGATGTTACCGGTTTACCTCTTATGGCCAGGAACTAAGCAGATGTATGCAAGTTAACCAGCCACTCTACCTTCCTACGGAATATATTTAAGACAGTATAGTACGCACTGACTGACTGGTAAATGCTCACCATAGTTGATTGACAATTTGTAGGTTAAGATTGCTGTTAATCTTACTCTTTCAATATGTCTATTGTCTATTATCCTAGTCAAGTTGGTAACGAGCTATTGGTATCTTTGGTCTACCTTCGGAACGCACAATAGAGAAGAAGCAACAGCTATGTAAAATGAAGTGATCTTTATTTGATCTTTATATTATATATTACTAGCTGTTGCCCCCGTGGTAAATGGTCCCACAGGAACAAAAAACTATCTTATGTGTTAATCCAAGTTATTCTTTATGTGTGTGCCAAATTTCATGAAAATCAGTTCTGCAGTTTTTTGCGAAAAGGAGTAACAAACACACAAACTTTCGCATTTAAAATATTAGTAGGACGTAAAGACGAAAATCTGAAAAAATCGGCTATAATTACTCGTCGGTTTGTTTGCCTTCTTGAAACAATACAAGAATTAGACGAAACCCTTGCTTGTGTGGAAATAATACTATAGTTATTGTTCGTAAGATAAGAACAATATAAACTATTATTGTCTATACAGCAGCCAGCAATTATACTTTAATTCACTCGGATTTATTAACCTCTTCTGGGGGTCGACATTGTTTATTTTCTCTGTAATTGCTAATCGCCTTTAACAGGATTTGTGAAGGTTTCTTATCTAAAGAGGAATTAATACTAAGAAATATTCTTCTCGTTGTTATATTTAAATTGAAAATGCGTTCAAATTTATGTATTAATAATCAAACATAGTTTTTAAGTGCAATTTTATTGTCATTAATATGTAATTACCGATGTCTTGTATTCACTCCTCGTCTTTTATATTTTTATTTTGTTCTATATTCACTCCTGTATCTGCGAAGGCACCCACGGCTAGCTAGCCAACGATAGTTCCACAATGTGATATGTGGCGAGTCTCTCGTCAGCCAGGCACATGTCCGATCCCAGGCAACGTTTTATTTATTAGAAAATTGAAAAAACACAGTTTTGTTGACCGACCTGGGGGTTGAATCCGGGACCCCAAGAAGTCAAGTCTCACAACGGACCGCTTCCTTAAGGGAGCGTTCAAGTTTTACGTAACGCAATATCTGAAGATTTGTGACCCCCCTTCCTCCCCTCGTAACGCACCGTAACGTTTTTCTGTACACCCCTCCCCCTCGCAAAAAGTTATAGTTTTTTTTCCTTGGTATGCTTTCAATTGCCATTGCGATAATAATACTAAAGAAAATTTATAATTATGTATGTTAACTAAATAAATAAACTGATTTTATTATTTAAAAAAAAACAATGTTACGTAAAGTGTTGTAATAAAGACCCCCTCCTGCCCTTGTAACACATCGTAACGTTTTACGAGACCCCCTCCCCCTAAAGTAATTCTTGAACGCCCCCTAAACCACACATGCCTTTTTTTGATTTTTTTTATCATAAAATTTGTTATGTTAAGTTACAGCTTAATATTTGTAATCTATGTAGGGGTTCATTGTTTATTATTTTTATAATTATAAGGCTAAATGCCTAAATCACTATTTGTGGATCTCTGACCGATTACTTTTCAACTTTTGTAATTTCAATAAGCCGATAAAAAAGACTATTTTTTTAATTGGGCACATATTTTGTTTTAGCAACATGAGATTGTAATTATCATTAAATTAGATAAGAATTCTATAAGTTGCCTATACAATTATGTTAACCTCTTCGGGGAGGTCGACATTGGGGCCGATTCTGTTGAACATTGATTAAATTTATTTTCATTTAATTTTTAATTAAATTTAATTATTATTAATTTTAAATTAAATTTTATTTTAATTTTTATTTTCTCTGTAAGCAGATGTTTTCTGAACTATGTACATCTAATATGATTTCATCTTTTAATTTATTAACAACACTAGCAATGGTAGAGCATCGTGCTACTACTGGACCGGGGTCCACCGCTTTAACTATTCCTGCCGCTATGATGACAGTGTCATTTTCCGGTCGGAACAATAGTTTAACCGGTAGACTTGCACAATTGGCTTAACACCTCATCCACAAGACAGCGATGCATCTACTTTAAAATAAGCTCGGGTTCTATTCTCGACAGGGGCAGGCATTTGTGTGATGAACATTTAGATGTCTGTGTTTCCGGCTCTGGGTGTTTGTTAATTTTATTCTGGTATCTATTTAAGTATGTATACGAATAGTCAATACGACTAATACTCATAACACAAGCGTATAATTTGCTTACTTTTGGGCTAGATACAATTTGTGTCACTTGTCTGGACAACTATTTCTGGGAATGTTTATTATTAATTTATTTATTTATGGTGCTTATAGCCTACAGTTATCTCTTTATTTAAAAAGTATTAGTAAGGGATAATGTCTAACTAAATTATGGGGAATTTAAAGACAATTGTAGATTAACCGCAACAGAATCGACACCAATGTAATGGTTAACTGCCTATAATACGATTAGTTGAGGTCTCCTGTTTTCACCGAGGTTATTGTAATACGGAATTTGATATACCAATTAACTGTTTACATCGCTGTAACTGAATTAACTTTTATTGTGTTCTCTAACTTTTATCGGCTCTCTCATTTTGGCTTAAAAGTGTTTTATTTACAGTATAGTTTTTATTTTTATACAAAGCGATTAATAAGAATAATTAGCACTATTAAAAATTGTAAAAACTAAAATCTATGAAATGTTATCATTTCACAGTTCTCATATATGTCGTATGCATATATATACATACATCATTATTTAGGTAAATTTCAATAGCGAAGAGCGACACAATTTGTTTTATTTTTACGTGTTTTACATATTTTCAAGGATCCGAAACTCATTAAAAAATATCTGTTTAAAAGATATCAGAATTAAAAAAAACAAAATTGATTAGGTGACAGAATCCTGCAGTGGCCCGCCCTGAATGATACTATAGCCTTGCGGCGGACATGACTTTCAGTCCTCGCCTTTGTCGTTATATTTATTGTGGAAATGTGTCTGCTCATTTGTTTTTCTATAGTACATTATTTAAGCTCAGTAAAACTGCAAAAAAACCGTCTTCGAATACTTATAAATAAGTGTTATACGTACACGATAAATATTTTTTCGTCACCAGATCCTGTTTTGGTGGCAACAGGATCTCCCGTGTAGTGTGGTATTTAAAAAAAAAAACTAATTCTAAAATCGAAATCGATTAACATAGAAAAATAATATCGCAATCATAGTATAGGAGTCGAACATAAAATATAATAACCCCGTCCTTTTTTTGAAGCCTGTTAAAAAATTTTATGAAGTCTGTTAAAAATTAACATCTTCGTAGAAATAATATACTTTCTTTGCTATAGTTTTTTTTATAATATTATGCATAACCGATTATAAATTCTACAACAGTATTTTACATGAATGTAAATATTATTTTAATGTGTTAGATATTTGCATTAAACACTTACTCTGTTCATACACATTTAATAGGATATTAGCTTATCGGTTTCACTTATTACTGCGTCAGCCATCATCAGAGCTGTTATACAAGTAAATATCTTATTAAATTTGTGTAGATTAGCGTAAGTGTTAAGAAAATATTAACATTCAAGTTTTATCAAGGGTGAATGATGAATAGTACAAATTATTGTATTTGAATTTACATGATTAATTTTACTAATTTATTACTCATTTACATTTTACATTAATCAACACATTATTAATATGATTTAGGCAATAGCTTATAATCAGTATTAATTAATCATTTAATGGATTCTTTGATATTGACTAATGAATTAATGAAATTTAATGTGAAATATAATTTTCTTTTTTTTTAGTAGAATTGCATAAGCATTTTAAACAGCAGAAAATAATTTGATATCGCTCTCTGGTACCCAAGTTAAGTATTTTCTTTATAAGATACAAGATCTTACCAACGGCTTCGCTCACGTTAAAGTCATCCCAAAATATCCTATGACCTACGTTGTTTTAATACCTCTAAAAATATGTGTACAAAGTTTCACGATGTTCAGTGTAGTAGTTTTCGGGCGAAAGTACCTATAACAAAACCTTACATTCGCATTAACATATATGTATTCATATTTGCGATTCCTAAGATAGGTCTTACAAAATTCTTCTATTTTAATACGTTTTTAGTATTATTATTTACGTAATTTTGATTTGTGTAAAACTGCTTAAATTGAATACCGTCGTATTTTTTATCTATTATTTTTTATTATTACTAATCGCGTCTTTGAGTATTCTTAATGGTTTTATCTAGTCTCTCCAAGTAACCAAATCAATGTTGTGTTCTAAAGTACATTGTCGTGTGTAAACCGAACGAGCTGTTTGTTTACGTGTCCGTTGTAGTACGTCCGTGTGTATGTAACGGGCCGTTAGGATGCCGCGGGGAGCTTCGTACTGAGACACGAATTCTCAATCGACAGCCAACGGCCGGCCAGTCGCGCGCGGCAATCGCGTCAGCCCGTACCTACCACCGGTCGCTCGTATGAAGTAACTGATCGTAATCAAAACAGACAGACACTCATTACTTTATATTTTTATAGATAATTCTATCATTATTATTGAGTATGAGGTTCAGTCTACAGGGTGTGACGGCAGATCGATAGAGCGCCCGCGGCTCTACGTAATATTTGGGTGCAATATGCCAATGCATTAAAATTTTCAATAATGTTAGTGCAGTGATTTCTGTGGATTTGCTCTGTTTGTGTCCAGTGTTTCAGGATCAGATTGTAAAGCAGTGAGTATTTATGAATAAATACACATAATATATCAAACTCGGAGGACTATAATAGTCCTAAGAACAAAAAACCGGCGTACCTATTTGTTTAAAAAGGTTAATTAATGTAGAAGAAGCTAGATATGTGGATTTGCTCTGTTAGTATCTAGCCAGTCAGAATCAGATTATAAAGCAGTAAGTTAACAAAATATAACACACATAATATTTCAAAATCGGAGGATTATAATAGTCTCGGAAACCCAAAACCACCGTGTTTGTGTAAAAAGAGTAATGAATGTGGAAGAAGCTAGAAACAAGGGAGGTCTAGGAATCTTTACACTTGACACTACTTACTCTGTCTAAATCACGGTGTTAAGATTTGTTTATATTGCTTGTAATATGAAGTTGATAGATTGTGACGTTGTAAAAGTCTATAGACGTACACAACATTAGTCATTTCGAAAAAAAAAATCTAAATATTTTCGGGCTGAGCACTCTGCTCGGCCCACAAAGCCCGGTGAAGTTGTAAAATCCGCGAGGTTGGCAACACATTGGTCATTTAAAAAAAAAGTCTTAAGTAATGGATTATTGATGAAAAAACGGTTTGAATAACTTTTCCTTATCTGTGGTAGGAATGAATTTAGGATTTCGCACTGCATTCGTCTGTACTCTGTGGTGTGAGAATAAGTGGAGGCCGCCACCTTGCAACCCCGACTTTGAACTGGAGGGGTGCGTTACCCTCTTGCTAAACACAGCGTGGCCATACTAATTTTTTGTTGTATCCATGTTGAAAATATCTTGATAAGTGATAACTAAACTCTGTCTTCAAACTGTATTTTAACTAGTGTTAGTATTTATATTAGAATACTAAGATTGCAATATCTTATCTAAATGATTTTTCTAATCGATACTTGTTCAGCTGTTGATTAGATCTTAACAAATGTCCTTAATAATTTCCTTGGTAATTGCATCATGTCGGAACGGGTATACTAATTTAGCTTATTTTTCTTTGCTATGTTATCTAATTTATGAAAAATTTATATAGAAAAAAAAACGATATTACTATTAATGACGGGATAGCGTCTGTCGGCTGAGCTAGTGATAGATAATGTTTGAATAAATTAATTTTGTTTTGCTATTAAAAGGAACAGTAATATTACTTAGGTACCTTCTCTCACTTGGTGTGAATATATTATTACCTTTTTTTTATCAAATCAGTCCAAAAAAAATGATTATATTGAAAGTAATTTACCTATTTTAATTTTATTTAGGCAGTTAATTAGTAAACATTACCTGTAATGAAAAGTCGGTATTTGGCTTGATGGCTATATGATATATAGATCTACCACCTAACCTACCACAATATGAAATGTAACATGAAGAAGGTAAAAAAAGTATCTTCACGCCCATATCCCCGATGTAGTAAGCAGAGGCACAACTAGGGCACCCACGACTAGGCGAAGACACTAAGTCCGACAATATGATAGGTGGCAAGCCTATCGCCAACCGGGCACATATCCAATCCCGAGCAACATTTTTTTTTATTAGAAAATTGGAAAAACTAATTTTTTTTCTTGCCCGACCCGGGATTCATGCAGTCAAGTCCAACACCTGAATCGCTAGACCACAGAGGAGATGAAGTAGGTAAATTCTGCGTATGCCGTCTTAGATCCTATTTGATAAACACAAGCCTTCTGCTTTCATATCAAGCATGCTTTACAGTGGCACTAACTACCTAACTAAGACTAAACTAAGGTGGTAGAGTTTGGCTGCAACTCACTCCGATTGTATCACTGATTATCTATTCCTGCCGTCATAATGCCGTCGTAATGTTTGCAGTAGGAAGCTGGAGCCCCTAAACTTAAGTAGGATGCTATTCAGCATTGCATTGCCACCTATGTTTGTAGTCTAGTCATCATTTAAGACTAGTAAGAGAGAACGGGAGAGCTGCATCACATTTTTTTGCAAAAGACAGTGATCAAGCATGCCGCTTCCCTGGTGGTAAGAGATAATCGTGGCCTATAAACACCATAAATGTTGCAGGTGTCCGCCAGGATATTAGGCCTATTTCCAAATCTACCAGTTATCGTACTCTCCAGGCTCGAAAAGAACAGTGTCAGGTTAGGCGTGGATCTCTTCCTGGGCAAGTTGCTTCACAGCACTCTAACAATAGGGATCTTTAATGACTCTGACATTATTGTACCAACTTTACCTTATTCTCGTCTCACCTGTGTGGTCAAATGGTCCGGCATCAGACTTGATGGGCAAAAAAAAAACAATTTTCTAATAAAAATTACTTCGCCCAGGATTAGATATATGCCCGGTTGCCTCTGCCTATCTCTTCGTGATGTATTCGTGAACTTTTTACCTTATTCTGCAGTGCAGTTTGTCTGTGCTTCCCATTATTCTAGTCAGGTTTGGATTGAAAGGAAGATTGTGAAAATAGGCAAGAAGATTTAGTTACACTATTAATTATTCACATTTATGAAATTTACCTTTTCTACTACGACTGTTTAACAAAAGCACTGTCACGATTCATAAAATTCAGAGGATTTACCGGATCTGCAGTATAACGTGACTACTTAAATGGTTTTGAAGAAAACATAAGATAATACGTACGGTCTTTTAACAAGGAAGAAGCGAGAAGATAGAAATGATTAAAAATTTAATTTGTAAATCTTCGTAATAATTGCTATAGCCATCATGAACTAAACTTTGTAGTAGCCCCATAATCCTATATTAAAAACAAACACAAATAAACTGTCAGCTTTTATAAAAATGAGTACTGTCTGATTTATTCAGGGATCCAGATCTGTTAATGATGCATCTAAGTATGCACACCTATGTAAAGTCTCAATAGCTAAGAAGTATCTTCACGCCCATATCCCCGAAGAGGTAGGCAGAGGTACAACCAAGGTACAACGACTAGCCGAAGACACTAAGTCCCACAATGTGATAGGTGGCAAGCCTATCGCCAACCGGGCACATTTCCAATCCCGACCAACATTTTTTTTTTAATTAGAAAATAGGAAAAATCCAATTTTCTTTATGTTGGCCGACCCGGGATTCGAACCCAGGACCTCATGCAGTCAAGTCCAACACCCGGACCGCTAGACCACACAGGCGATAACTAATTAATCAATAGCTAAGATTTTATCAAATTGTTAATAAAAAAAGGTTACAACACGAAATACGTATCTGTTTATCTTTATTATATACAACACAAAACAACTATTAATACAAGAAACAGGTTTAGAAACTTGTATATATAAAGTTGATTAAATTTTGTAAAAGTGATTCGAATTGTTCTTAGAAAAACGTATAAAAGAAATATAAATCTTTATACAGTTGAAGAACAAGAAAATAATTTTATTAAATTTGGTTATTTTTGTAAAGTTTTACAATTAACGGTAGATGTAAATTAAAAACTTTTATTGACAGTAAATATTTGATTTATGAAAAAAACAGAGAATCTACAATTTATTACCCTAAGAAGAGTAATTCTGTTCAAAAAAGTATAATTTTTTTAAACTTCTTTATATTGTGTGCTAGCTTAGCCGACAGAGGTTGTCCTGTCATAACTATGAATATTTTGTCACATGAACCTCCTTTTGACAATAACTGACACAGTTAAAAAAAATAGCAAATCTGGTTCATCCGTTCAAGTGTGATCTTATGACCAAGGGAAATAGGGATTAATTTTTATATATAACTAGCAGCCCGGCCCTGCTTCGCACGGGTGGGTAAAAGTTCCACGTTATTATAAACAAACCTTCCTTTTGAATCACACTATCCATTAAAAAAACGCATCAAAATCCGTTTCGTAGTTTTCAAGATCTTAGCATTCATAAAGACAGACAGCGAAAAGTGACTTTGTTTTATAATATTTTTGTATATTCGTTTCTGACCGCCTCGTTGGTCGAGCGGCTAGCGTACACGCCTAACTACACCGATCATCCGCGAGGCTCGGGTTCGATTCCCGACGGGGGCAGGCATTTGTGTGATGAACATTTAGATGTCTGCATTTCCGGGTCTGGGTGTTTATTTAATTTATGCTGGTATCTATTAAAGTATTTCTATGTATTAGAATCGTTGACTAACACCCATAACACAAGC
>NJDC01004636.1:19544-63116 GCA_002245475.1 Calephelis virginiensis
TCTGGAAATAAATGCTGCTAAAGATGTTTCCAAACGAATATTTTTTATTTTCAAACGAAGAACCTTCAACATAACATCTTATTTATTTCTCTAAAGTCAGCAACGGAATTGTACAATTTAAGCGTATCAAAACTACAAAAAATGGACTTCGATTTAGATTTCAATATCTGGATGTACAAAACTTGTATTTTTCTCTGGGATTTCATCATCATATCCTGAATTGGTGGCAATTTAAACACCTCAGAAGACGACGAAAAATAACGGAGATATCGATTAACACACATAAAAAAATCATATTATTTGACTTCCTCCTTTTTGAAATTGCGGGTTTGGAAAATTTCTCACCATTAAATCAAGCGTATCATAACTGCAAAAAACCGACTTCGATTTCAATAAGAGGGTCATCTGGGTACACAAAATTAAGTATTTTCCTCGACTTCTCTGGGATTCCATCATCAGATCCAGGCTTGGTGGCAATTGAACTACCTCGCAAGTACGCTTTTCCAAACGAAAAACAAAGGTTCTGAAGTGACGGAGCAATCGATTAACATACATAAAAATACATATGAGAGCTCCGCCTGTTTGGAATTATGGGTTTCAAAAATACTTACCATTAAATCAACTGCTTGATCATTTGCTTTGAAAATAAAAACTGGTGGAATAATGAACTAATTAAATCACCAGATAATCCCACTTACAGATAATGAGGTCGTTACGCCAAATCGTTCTTTGATTGCACTTGATCTACTAAAATCGCTACAATGTTGTAATTTCAGGAGCACTGGGCATAATAATAGGGTTGGCAATATTACCTCATTTAAGCCAAAATTGGCCTGAATTGGCTTTGACAGTTTTAAGCGGTGTGCTCGCCCTCATTGGATTTCAATTCTCCGGCTTTTTGGTAAGTGTTGCAATAAAATTTCAATTTAGTGTAATATACTTCAATTGTTTATGTCAATTTGTTTTATACGACTTTGTGTGAACATGTGGATGTTTTTGTGTTATGTATAACGTCACTTATGGGATGAAATCTATACTAATATTATAAAGATGAAGAGTTTGTTTGTTTGAACGCGCTAATCTCAGGAACTACTGGTCCGATTTGAAAAATCCTTTTAATAGTAGATAGCCAATTCATCGAGGAAGGCTATACGCTATTATCTCATCACACTAAGATCTATAGGAGCGGGGAACCAATAAAGTATGTTTAAAAGAATCGGGGGATTTGTTTCCTATTGAGAGCATAGTTCGTTAAAGAGTTGTACTGGAGAAGTGAGAACTAAATATTAAATAATTTCACTACGCGGGCAAAGCTGCAGGTAGCAGCTACTAACTTATAAAGTTTTTGTCTATCTGTTTGTTTTGTCATGGCACAAATAGAACAAAAATCTGTATTTC
Source organism: Calephelis virginiensis (assembly GCA_002245475.1). Lineage (NCBI taxonomy): Eukaryota > Metazoa > Arthropoda > Insecta > Lepidoptera > Riodinidae > Calephelis > Calephelis virginiensis. The sequence goes on from NJDC01004636.1 coordinate 20,943, forward strand.
ATCCATTACAAATGATTAAAGACACCGCTTAATGGTAATAGGTATGTCGAAAGAAGGAAAACTAGTAATCTAATTTAGATTGCATTTACACTGTTTTATTCTTACAAATGTTTTATTGCTTTAGTTCACATCTGCTAAACTAAATCAAAGCTTCAATCATTCAATAAATTGTAATATTTATTACGGATTACGGTTGGTTGGCGATAGATTTAACACTATCATTTTGGGATATGATCATATGTCAAGCTATTATACAATATATTTGGCTGTATGGACGGTGTCGCCTACCTCTTCGTGATTCTTTTTTTAAACTTAACTATACAACGTATATTAAACTATGATATTTAAAAATCTTTCGTCATTTAGAGAATAGACCAGCCAGCGTAAGAAAAAATCAAAAGCAGGCGCTTAAAAATCATAAAACCAAGATCATATATTATATTCCTGTTGATTGAAGACTACTCGCTAGAGTCGATTAAGCCTCGACCACACTCATCGCTTTAACACGAATCTTCGCGTAATCGCTATGAGTACCAGTGCAGGCGTAGGTGCAGACCCTTAGCTGTGCTGACAGTTATAAACTACCGCAAATCAAAACGTTTTATTGCTATGAATTTCGCTTGTGTGGGTATACTCTTTTTCGATTTTAGTTAAAACATACTATTCGCAGTCGACCTGCAGGTACAACTTTAAAGACTTATCTACAACAAATACCTGGGGATTCCATAAGCTCTTAAAACAATACTTTGATAGTTTGATAGGGGTACATAACAAACTTTGGATCATGTCACCGGATTATGGGATAAATGGTTCCCTGCTGCGTATTGTGCAGTCTATGTATTCAGATTGTAAAGCATGTGTGCTGTGTGGGTGGATGGCAACGTATCCACGTATCAAACTGTGATGCTAATCTTGGTGTCGAGCAGATTAAAAACGTTGAAAATGGGAATGCGCATGGGTAGTTTACGGTAGATAGGGATAAGTTAAAAAAAAAGTATCTTCACGCCCATATCCCCGAAGAAGTAGGCAGAGGTACAACCAAGGCACCCATGACTAGCCGAAGACACTAAGTCCCACAATGTGATAGGTGGCAAGCCTATCGCCAACCGGGCACATTTCCAATCCCGCCCAACTTTTTTTTATTAGAAAATTATTTTTCTTTGTGTTGGCCGACCCGGGATTCGAACCCGGTACCTCTTGCAGTCAAGTCCAGCACCCGGACCGCTAGATCACAGAGGCGACTAATTAAATTAATTTATATTTTAAAAATTGTTTGTATTAATAAATTATCACGTAATGAATACAATAAACAGTGTATAATAGTGAGTAAATACATAAAATAACTAATTTATTTAATAACTATTAAAATATTTGCACACCACAAGTTGGTAGAATATGAAGAAACGCCCAAATAATTTTGTAACACTGTAATATTCTTTCTTTCTTTCAACCAAGTCATGAGCTGCCTGCTTTAAGCAAACGCTGTTGTATTTTATGAATATACTCAAACTAAACTAAAAACAATGGTAACGGTTACGGAAGGTAATTATAAAGAAAGAGACATTTGAATGCAATGAAAATTAAGTGCTAAATTCACTTTGCATAACTCCATGCTTATTCTAAAGTTGTTGGATAGAAGCGAGGGTTGGGTATAGGAGATAATGCATGAGAGTAGAATAACTGCGGTCGAAATGAGAGCCCTACGAAAAATCTCTAGTGTAACGTTCGCTAATGGCATTTGCAATAGTGAGATTCAAGAGAATGGGATTGAAAGACAGTGTAATTAGGTGTTAAAATATTTCTCATTTCCGCTCCGCTGTTTCAATCATGTGGTAATAATGACAGATGAAACATTGATAACGCAGATATACAACGCGAATGTGGATGGACGTAGGCACCCGAGAAGACCTAGATTGACTTTTCAAGATCGAATCGCTCGGGTGCTATCCGAGGGTGGTATCAAGAGTCTTCGGGACCGGCGTGTTTGTATGGGAAAGATAATGAACGTGGAGAAAGCCAGACATTTCTGCCAGAGTAGTTAGATTTGGCACTCTATACTCTTTGCCTATCCCGTAAAAGACTTGCCGTATAGATATGTTATTTCAGTAACACTACCTGTCACCCGCGAAAGCGTATGCTATGAAGTTATATAAGTGGACATTTAAGAAAATTTAAACACTGATATATGCGTTTATCGTACCATGTAGCTATCGAGCGTGACAAACGTATTTAAATTTGATTGTAGTATCGAAGACATTTTGTAATTACCGTCTAATTACGTATTTTAAACTTCTCTTGTAAATACAAAATATATTGGTCATCAAAGAATGAATTAGTCTTGATTGTTACAGTTCTAAAAAATAAGTATTCGTTGCTATAAAGAATCAACTACCTATCTACCTTCGACCGCCTCGTTGGTCGAGTGGCTAGCGTAAACGCGAGGCTCGGGTTCAATTCCCGACGGGGGCAGGCATTTGTGTGATGAACATTTAGATGTCTGCATTTCCGGGTCTGGGTGTTTATTAAATTTATTTTAGTATCTATTTAAGTATTTCTATGTATCAAAATCGTTGATTAACACCCATAACACAAGAATATAATTTAATTACTTTGGGGTTAGATTGAATTCGTGTAATTTGTCCAGAGATATTATTATATTATTATTATTACCTAATACCACCGTCTCACCACGAGACTCGGTTTTGGTTACAGTTGGGGCAGATATTATTAATGTGTTGAAGGTTTAGGTGTTCGCATTCCTGGGTCTCGGGTGTTTATTAAATTTATTTTAGTATCTATTTAAGTATTTCTATGTATCAATATCGTTGACTAACACCCATAACACAAGAATATAATTTAATTACTTTGGGGTTAGATTGAATTCGTGTAATTTGTCCAGAGATATTATTATATTGTTATTATTATTACCTAATACCACCGTCTCACCACGAGACTCGGTTTTGGTTACAGTTGGGGCAGATATTATTAATGTGTTGAAGGTTTAGGTGTTCGCATTCCTGGGTCTCGGTGTTTATTAAATTTATTCTGGTATTTTAATGTACAATGGTTGTACCAAGACCCATAATTCAAGCTTATAATTTGCTTAATGTTCAATTTAAGTAATGGTCCAAATCCAGAATAATTAATTTATTATTTATGTAACGACAGCGGCGTTTATTTTGTTTTTTTTTTTCGTTTGTATTTATTTGCCGTAGACTGAAGACGCGAAGTTGTGTCTTTGCCCAACGTTGAATATATATTATCGCATGCAGTGTGGCCTGAGCATTAGAAGTAATTTAATTAATGTTAAGTAAGTAATTAAGTAAGTAATTTCCGAACATATGCCTCTTAAAGGAAAACTTACTTTGCGATTGCTTTATATGAGACGGGAGCTCATTCCAGAGACGCGAAGCCTGAATGATGAATGAATTTGAACGAAAGCTAGTGCGATGTATGTTGTCTAGATTGAATAAAATACTAGTTTATATAGTGTGTACCTAATCCTTAAAATGCATAAGCCAATGTTTTCCACGTCTGTATGCCTAAAATTTTTAACCAGTATGTTGAAAGTTTAGTTTTGTTGGATGAATTTTGTTAAATAAATAAGTTGATATCCCTGCACAAATCACACAAATTGAATTTAACTCCAAAGTATGCTGAAACGTATATTTTAAACTTCAACTTGCCTCTGTGGTCTAGCGGTTTAGTTGTTGGACTTGACTGCCTGAGGTCCCGGGTTCAAATCCCGGGTCGGGCAACAAAAAGAAAATTGGGCTTTCCCGATTTTCTAATAAAAAAAAAACGTTGCTCGGGACTGGATATGTGCCCGGTTAGTAGGCTTGCTACCTATCACAGTGTGAGACTTAGTGTTTTCGGCTAGTCGTGGGTGTGCCTCTGCCTACCTCTGGATATGGGCGTGAAGGTACTTTTTTTAAAACTTAACTTATACTATATTTCCAATGTCGGTCGAGTGCTGTGAATCAACATTCCCGAATAGGGCTTCACCCTGTCACCTTTTCCTGACTAAAAGATTTTGATGCATATTTTATGAAAAAGTAAGCCATAATACCGAGTTGGTCCTATAATAATTTTATTAAAAAACAACAAAGCTTTTTGAGTAGTACTTAATAATTCATACGTCTGCCTTTACGTGATTAATAACGTATTAATTAATGAAAAAGAAAAATGATAATAATGTCGTTAAGATAAAGGAAAATTAATTAATTATTAAGTATTACTCAAAAATATTAGAAGGCTGTTGGTTATATTGTGTGAGATCGTCCCGGTATCATTAGCAATATTTCCAAAAATGAATTATTAAACAGCGACCCGGTAATGAAATAAATGGAGTCGATTTTTGCAGTTTTAATCCTCTCACGTTATTCTTATAATCTTCTCGAACTTAACCTCGTTAAATTTTGCAAGTCGTAATCTCCTCAAGTGTTACCATCATATTCTAATCAAATTTAATGTCTGAGTTAAATATTCTGACGTGGCTCCGGTCATAATAGGGTACTTAAATTTAAAGGCTTGCAAATCAAGCTGATATTTTCGATGAAATTTTAAAACAAATTCAGAGAACTGATGAAAAACGTTAATTATGATATCGAACATAATTTGAAATTTGTACAATACCATTTTAGGCTGGTTACACATGTAACGTTTTTTATCATAATATAGTTCCCAAATCACATACACTATAACTTCGTTCGTACAAATATTATCATCATTTTATCAATCTCGGATGTTCTTCACGTGAGGCTGTGAAAACCCTTAGTCCGACTCATACACATCCACTTCTTCGCCATCCCTAACAGTAAGGCTACTGATATACATCTCTTGTTTTACGACAGCTGACCTTCGCTTTATTAATCAGCTTCCTGTGTATGTCAGTCTCTTTCAGTTCACTTATCATATTAAATCGACTTTGAAACTTTCATTGTGTATATATACAGTGACACTAAATATTTTTATATAATAATTTTTCAGATACAATTCTCACCCTTATATTTGTTTTTATGAAAATGTAACATTATGAAATGTTTTAAATGGTACATAGATACGAACCTATATCAACCTGCACCGAGCTGATCAAATATACTATACATTTCATATATTTAAAATCATGTTAAAATGCGATGTTTATTTATAACATTTTTTTTAATATGCATTTTTAATTATTTCGATTTTTAAAGTAAGCCTATAACAACGTCGATCTTAATTCGGATTTTAGACTAGTAGTAGTAGTTTTAGTAGTAGTAGTAGTAGTTTGATATAGGTAATTTCTATGGTAAAATATTATGTTTTATATTTCAAACTCTTCAGTGTATTTTCACAATTTTAAAATTTAAGTCGTGTTACGGAAAAATAGGTTGTGTTTTCTTTGCAATATTTTAGACAAACCATAGTTAATAGTAAAATTACGATTGTTTGATCACTTTTGCCACAAACAGCGTATAAAAGTATTGATAAAAAAAACTATTCGTCAAATAGACAATTCCTCTTAATCAGCAACACATGACTTAAAAAATAATCGAGAATATATCAAATTAATAGCGTAATTAATATATTTGCAGATTGTGTACTGCGGATGTATCCTTGCAGATAAAGCAATGATTTATTTTAATTTTTTTAAATAAGTTTTGGGTTTCATTAAAACTAAACTTAAACTTAGTTTAAGGGGTTTTTTTGAATTACCCATATTTTTCTGCAAATGTTTATTTAATACTGATGTACCTAATCATTTTTCCCAGTAAAAGGAACGTCAAATTGTGTGTTTTTGTTAAAGTTTACGTTTTTTTTATCGAGCCAAATTATTTAATCATATTTACCATACTCGATTTCTAAAATTACTTAAAATGTTTGTGAATTATTAATAGCTACACATAAAAATATGTTCATTTTCTGCTCTCAAATGTCTAGTTTTAGATAATCATAAGGCAGATTTGGCTATTTCGGTCGTATATCGCAGTATAGAAGTAAATAAACAGTTGAAAATGCTACGCTCGTATCTATTTTACAGGTCTGCGGTAGAATAGAGCAGTTGATCTCATAGCTCTCATAACCATAGGTTATAGACATAATAGGTTGAGTAAAGGACCATAGGACTTAAGTTTTTAGAAAACCTAAGTACAACAAAAACTTTTTAAAATACCTACTAAGGGCATCCTCTGAAAGGGGTTCCCTTATTTTTCCCCGTCTTGGTCCGGACTCCGTGACAACCTACTAGGTGGTAGAGTTTCGCAGAGACTCGTCCGGATTGGAACCACCGCCTTACCTATTCCTACTGCCATAACGTCATGACGTGTTCCGGTTTGGAGGGTAAAGTAGCCGGTAAACTTACTTTTGCTTGAGGCCTAACATCCCGGCCTCAGGTTGGCAACGCACCATTATCCCCGTATTGGTCTGGCCTCCGTTGCAGAATAGACCATCTGCCTTCCTGCCAGGCAGCTTGTAAAAGGCGAACATATTCTTAGCGTCACTAACACCGTGACATCTGACTAGGTGGTAAAGTTTCGCAGCGACTCACCCGGATTGGTACCACCGCCTCATCTATTCCTGCCGCCATAACGTAATGACGTGTTCCTGTTTGGAGGGTATAGTAGCCGGTAAACTTACTTTTGCTCGACATCATGCCGATCTCAGGTTGGCAACGCAACATTACCAACTTTGGTGTCTCTAGGCGGCCTGAATTTCTTACCATCAGGAAATCCGTCTGCTTGCCTTCCATTATCATATAAAAAATTTAATTAGACTTAATCTCTTCGTTTGGAAAGGCCTTAAGCGATTTTTTTTTTATCATAGATCATCATTATTTAAAAACGTAGAAGTAAAACTCTTAAGCAACCCTATCTGGTTACCCTATTAACAAGCATAATATATGCACTTTGAAGATATTGAGAAATTTATTATTATACTTTGTAATATTTTATATTAATAATAGGCTTATACAGGGTGATATTTAAAAAAAAGTCAGTATGTAAGTATCTTCATGCCCATATGCCCAAATAGGTAGGCAGAGGCAAAACCAGAGCACCCACGACTAGCCGAAGACACTGAGTCAAACAATGTGATAGGTGACAAGTCTATCGCCAACCGGCACATATTCAATCCCGAGCAACATTTATTTTAAAAGAAAATTGGTAAAACCAAATTTTCTTTTTGTTGCCCGACCCGAAAATCTAACCCGGTACCTCATGCAGTCAATTCCAACACCAGGACCGCTAGACTACAGAGGCGATCATTAAATTTAATTAAATAAGAGAAAAAATATAACTGAGAGATAGTGAAGATACTTTATAAACATAAAAAAATTAAAGTAAATTCACAATATAAAACATAAAAAAACAATGTATTTTTCGTTTGGTATGGTTCGAACTGAGTAATAGTTACATATCTATAATATAAAATTAATTGCTAAATGTGTTGATAAGCGCATAACTTCCGAACGACTGAACCAGTTTGGCTAATACTTCTTTGTTGTGTTGGTTATTGTCAGAAGAAGGTTCTTATGAATAGAAAACCCGCGGAAAAATTGCAGGGAAAATCAAATTTTTTCCCATACAAACTGTGGATAGAACAAAGTTTGCCGAAACAACTAGTATGGTACAAAAACAGCATATTTCGTATTAGTCTAATATCCAAACCTAACCGAGTCGGTCTAAAGGTGAAACATATGTTACAATAAACTAATAGACCAACCCAGTTTCGCACATGTGTACAATTATCTATGTTATCTATAAATAAAATTCGGTACATATAGGGGGAAAGCAGACAGCGACTTTGTTTTATAGTAATGATTTGGTGTATTATAAAATAATTTTTTTTATAATACACCAAATTATAAAATAATTTTATATTATTTATTTTTTATGGCAAAAGACAGCGATCGATCAATGTTATCTGCGAAGAAATCGAAATATTTAATAATAATAATCAATATTTGGTTTAATTATAATGTGATTTAAATAATGTGATTTTGAAGATGTGATACTAAATTTAAAAAAAAATCCCCGAAGACGTAGGCAAAGGCACCCACGACTAGCCGAAGACACTAAGTAGCACATATGGATAAGTGGCAAGCCTATTGCCAACCGGGCACATGTTCAGTTTATTAGAAATTTGGAAAAAACACATTTTCTTTTTGTTGCCCGACCCGGGATTCGAACCCGGGACCTCTTGAAGTTTAGTCCAACACCTGAACCGCTAGACTATAGAGGCGACTAAATTATTGTACATTAAAATATATCATTCTATTATCAGCTCGGTTTAAGTTCGAATCTTCTACTATATCTACGTGATAATCATCATAATTACATAATATAATCTATGATAATGCTAATTTGAAGAGAAAAAATATTAGGTACAGGTAAATGCAACGTGTTCCGAACCTCTACTTTCCTTTTGCCACATTTTTTGTATTTAAGTTTATGTATTTACAATAAAAAGAAGGCAAGACGTCTTTTTTATTGCAAAAGTAAAAAAAGGTCGAAGGTATAACTCCACCTAGCCTACCGAATTCACTCTTCTGCAATTTTATTAAAATTATAATACGGATACCTAGATAGATTAGATTTTTTAAGATTGTGTGTGGTTTGTTGCAGGAAAATTATCGAGACATGACAGAGAATTTCGCGGGTACTTTACTGATGATGACCAGTGTGGTGGCCAGTATTGCAGCGTCGACAGTCCCGTTTCTAATTGGCCTAACTATTGGAGATAACGAGGTAAGATTGGTTAATATCTCAGGACCAATTACATAAATTAATCTAATTTTAAAAATGGAATTTAATTCGCTTGCAATGTCTTATTAGACAGCGATACTAATTTTAGAGCGTTGTTTAAATAATGATTAATAATTTAAGTACACTTTGGTCTCTTTTTAAGAAAATTGTGCGGACGGAGGAGTATGAAATTATACATACTTATAGTTTTTGTGTAGGAAAAGTGCAGAACGCTAATATTTTTCATAATAATGCTTACAAAGTGCATTACATCAAAAAACGAAACATTACAAGCAAATATATTGATAACCATAAAATTTGGAATTCATCAAGTTTGGAAAAAAGTAGTTGGTCTTGATAAATAAAGATGGCGTTCTAATCAAAAATATATCAAAATTGACTATGATCAAATTTCGACCAATAGGCGACCAGTAATAGTAAAAGAGTGTTTTGTATTGTATCATTTTGTTTAAATACAAAAGTGGATTTGCATATTTGTCATTATTTATAACATAACGCTTGTCGGCTAGATAGTGATAAAAATTTATGACAAGAAGCAAAATAGTTATTAATGTAATAACCACAAATGAAAAAAACTTACTTAACAAAAATATCAAAACTAGTTTAACGAATGTATATAGTTAATAATTCTAAAACTAAAAATGATCATTAACTGCTGACTTAACCCGTCAGGATGAAAAGTGACCTACGTGTTGAGTTATACCTCAGTATACACAAAGATTTCCTGTTTATGGTCTCATGTTTTCATTATAGCTATTTTGTACCTGGATGACTAGTAATATAGTCAAGAACAATCTCGATCACGCTAAGTTTTAAACATAAAAATTCTCATCAAAAACGGTGAAGCCATCCAACAGTTATGATGTCACAGACAGACACACACAGAAACGTCAAACTGCTTTTACTTTCTGTCGAAGTGAAAACAATATTTTTTTTTTGTCTACATTTTTTTGAATATTTTTTGCTAAATTTATAAATGTAATAAAATGGAACTGAATTTAAATAAACGATAATAATAGTTCTTAATTTTTTAACCTAAATATAATTTTCATAGTTATTAACATAGGCAACGTGAGACTATAAATGGGAAATCTTAGTTTATACTGAGGCATAACTCAATACGTATGCTCCTTTTTATCCCTAAAGGTTTGGTTTTAGAATTGTTAATAATTATAATATACTTTAGTTTACCTAGTTTTTATATTTTTTGTTAGGAAAGTTTTTTTTTAATTTGTGGTAAGTTTTTGAGTGAGTTAGCATTGTAATTTTTGAGTTATATTTGATTTAATACCCAACGGATATAAGGTGGTTCTATATGTTTGACGTATCTATCTGTGTGTATGTTTGTATCTACGGCATTATTAATTTTGAACGGATGCACTGATTTAGATACGGATTTTTTTGTTCAAAATCTGTTCTGATATAGATAGTTCTTAGCTAAATTGCATGCATGTTATATCGGGGGCAATTCACTTTTTTTAATTTTAGTGTAATTTTGTATACGATGTTGTAATGAGATTGGAGTCAAATTTGTTCTCAGTTTTTAAGATAGCGCACATTTGGATAGTTTTTATATATTTTGTATGGAACAATGCACACATACTAGGCCGGGCTGTATCGCGGCTGACTTTTTCACGGCTGATTTTCTTGGTGTACCCCGCGCGCATTCCTAATGCGACCTACACGCCCCAAAGACGAGACTGAAAACGATATTAATGAGGGAATAGCAGGCTAAGGACATGTTTTGTACGACAAAAGGCGCCACTTTCCATATTCGAATATTTTAAAAGCTGTTGTCATTCTTCTTTTTCACTCTACTTTTTGATACCGAGCCTCCTCCTCATGTTCGGCCTGCCTGAATGTGCTTTGCAATGCGATGCACAATTATTCGATACGCACCGCTCCGTGAATAGTGTGCACTATCCTTCACGGTGCTTATGTCTGAAATCTTATCCATACTTTTTGTAGTAAACACTTGTATTTATCCACTATACACTTTATGTAATACTTTTCGTTACTCTTTAGCCAACCGGTTTCACTTTTTACAGCATCATCAGGGCTTTGAAACAAAAGATGAAAATACTGTTTTAGTTTAACGTTCAGCACTTATTTGGTTGAAGTGTATAATGGATAAGTACAAGTGTTTACTACAAAAAAGTGTGTATACAATGGAATCCCATCAAGTGCCGACGATAGCTAGTATAGAAATATCTTAGTGTTCTATGAAATCTTCGACTTATTTAAATTCCAGACTTCTCCCAGCAATTGGAATACAGTATTTTCGACTCTGTCCTGCTTCTACTTCGCCTGTAGCTTGGTTTACCTGTCATTCTCCAGCAGTGATAGACAAGCCTGGGATAGCAGTAACAAACCGAAAATTGGATACAATAATGGTTATAAAATATATAAGACTATATGATTTTTCCTTTTTTTATGTGAGAGGTCAGCTGAGTCTCAACAGACGGGTCTCTTGATAGTAAGGCCAATTGTACAAGTTTACTGGTCACCCTACCCTCCAGACTGGAACATGACAGTTGTTATGAAGGTTGGAGAAGATTAGATGGTGGATATTTGGACCAATTGGTGCATAGATTCTACCACTAGTGCTCTTGCTGTTAATGATCCGTTTCTCTATTGCTCGCTTCTTACGAGCTAGCAGACAAGACGGCAAATTTCTGTTCTACGCAGAGGACACGCACCCATACAGAAAAAGAAATATAGCTCCTATTTTGGAATTTATAAACATGAATCTGACTGATCTAGTGGTCTGATCTACTAGATTTTTAGCATTGCTAGATTTTAGATAGGGCAGGCATAAAAATTCTAGCTCAAAACTTACCAATCCTATGTATTCGGTTTAGTTTTGAGTGTTAACTTTACAACGAAGTGCCATTTGCTTATACGAGTATTATAAGGAAATGGCACAATATGATATATAAATTTTAATGTAATAATTAAATAAATAAATAAATATCCCTGGACAAGTCACACAAACTCAATCTAACCCAAAAGTAAGCAAATTTTATTATGCTTGTGTTATGGGTGTTAGTCAACGATTCTAATACATAGAAATACTTACATAGAAATACTTAAGTAGATACCAGAATATATTTAATAAACACCCAGACTCGGAAATGCAGACATCAAAATGTTCATCACACAAATGCCGGCCTCCGTCGGGAATCGAACCCAAGATTCGCGGTTAGTTAGTGTAGACGTGTACGCTAGCCACTCGACCAACGAGGCGTTCAAAACTGTTAATATATATATATTTATATGACCACCACGAATAATTTAAGTTTGTAATTAATCATCAAAAGATACAGTACCAAAGATGGACACTTCGTTTTTTGCAAAGCACATCTTTTCAAAACAGTTCACTCTCATTAATATTTAATTATAAAATTATTATTAACTTGTATCTGCTGAAATTATTCTAAATTGATTTACGTTAAACGAAATCGAACTCATTAAAAGCCAGTTGCTGTGACCGATTTTAAACGTCACTAAGCATGACTATTCTTCAAGCTCCATCATCAGACATTATCATCAGATCGGCGGTGAGAAACGAATGATGTTAAATGTTAGTATCGTTTACAGATGCAGCTAATCTGGAGATGGATGAAATACAGACGAAAGTACTAGACCACGAAATGGAATGTGATATCTGAATACAAAGTGTTTGAAAGTTTACCACTAGGCTATAATGCTTTAATGCTACGTTTATTCTTTTTAACTATTGTAAATAATTATGTAAATATAATATCAACTTGAATTCTTTGTTTTATTTATGACTAGCCTTTATGACTAGATAAACTTTGTATCGCTAGACATTACCAATACTAATAGTTTATAAAGATTAAAGCATTATTTTTCCTATTTCACCTGCAATTTTAATGATTTTGCTTTCTTAAGAACCTTATCCGGACTATAACTCACACAACAAAAATAATTTAGCAGAATTGGTCCATCCGTCCGAGTCCGCATAACACCTCTGTGAAATCAGTTACCAAGGGTGGTATTTCCAACGATTATGACTTAGGAACCTTCAAGAAAAGAGCGTACTCATTCTTTAAAGGTCGGCAACGCAGCTGTGATACTTCTGGTGTTGCGGATGTTCGTGGGCGGAGGTGATTACTTTCCTACAGGTGACCCACTTGCTCGTTTGCCTCCTCTTCTATAAAAAAATCTACCGGCTACCTTATCCACCTGCCCGGAACATAATATCGTCACTATAGCGGCAGAAGTAGGTAAGGTGGTGGTAATACATATTTTTGGCCAATCGTGGATGACCTGGTTGTAAATCTGCCTACCTCTTAGCTGCAGGCGTGAAGTTTTTTATTAACACTCGTATTTAAGGATTTTTATGTATTAGGGGAAAGGTGTACGAGATGATCCGTTGAGGATAGATGATCCTTTTGTATTGTGATGAAACTTTTCATGCCACCTAATTCTGTTTATTAGTAAAATGTAGTCCCCAATACTCCCCTGTATTAGTCAATTGTAATGGCGTCTTGAGTGACGCCAAAATATTTTATGGAAGGTTGATTTTAAATTTATGTCTAATGTGCTCCACGTAGTTTATTAATATGGCTGATGTACTATTTAGCTTTACTTGTTCTTTAATTTTGATTTTTCAACGGCGTGGAAACAATTGAGACCACATAGGAAACGTTAGCGATCATTGAATGAAAAAGGTTATGTTGGGACAAGATGATTATGCTACCTGTGTACAAGATGAACCGGTTGAATTAGCCCTGGTAACATAAACATGTGTATTAGCTACAATAACTTTGAAATTATATTATTATGTATTTTGTCTAATGAATATGACGTTGATAAGTGTGAGCTGCCTACATTATTTACAACTTTATTTTTTTATATATATTTCTTAAGCGGGTCGTGGTCGCAAGGCTCAAAGCCCTGAATTCTGTTAAAAATGGCATGACATTTAGAACTGCTAGTAATCAATTAGGAGTACCTGTTGTGTTTCTAAACAGACGGGCTAAAGGCAAGAATAAAGTGGGTGTCGTTGCAATAAAATATTTGGAAAGCAGGAAATTGAGCTCGTCAAACATATTAAAGATATGATGATGAGGATGTGCGGATTAGCCAGCAGTAACACAGCAGAGCTAGCACACCATACAAAAATTATTTATAGGAAGAAAAGAACAAAAAACTGACAAAGAAAATAGAAATAATAAAACAACATCTTAATGGGAAATAAGTTATCCTAAAAAGAAACAGAAAGGCAAAAGGTGTGGGCTAAGGAATGTTAAGTAAAAGGAAAAATATTGTGTTAGAGTCGTTCAAAGACGAAGAACATGCAGAATGTTTTTTTCTGTGCGGAAACATTTTCCAAAGATTACAGGGGCGAGGGATGGATAAAAAGTTATGTGTGCCAAGTATGGGGCACACATAACATTTTAACAAGTAGCATGCTTGTGCAGTGATGATCCTGATAAATTTAAAATGTGATTGGTGAAAAAAATATATACTATAATAATTTTGTGTAGATAAGTTTAATTAGAAAATTATATCATAATTTTGTTAAACGTTTATTTTAACACAGATCTCATACAGAGTGATTACTGTTTTCTTCTTTAAACGTAATGGAGACTGATTAATTTAATTAAAGACATAGTAATCTCTAATCATGGCTTTATTTATGTAACTCTCCCATAAGCTATGGTACCTAAACTCAACATTGAGGGGGGTAACATGATCCTGGGATCATCTTGCCCCTGCCGCAGTGATCATCTTGTACACCGGGGTGTTTACATTCTAAAGAATTTGTTAACATTCTAAAGAATTTATAGTAAAAAATCATCAAAAAAATAAAATGTAGAGATGTCAATTATTAGATGAATAAATTTAATATAGATAGACGTATTAATTAATATCTGCACTGAGTAGATTATAATTTTAACTACAAGCATTCTCCCTTAAGTAGATCAACTCGTACACCTTTCCCTTATATCGTTGAAGTATAATATTCTAAGTATTCTAACTTGGAGGTTAGATTAAATTGGAGTGACTTTTATAGTGAAATTAAGTTACGTTTTGTAACTACGCAGCTTCTGATATGATGTTTTTAAAAAGCAAAAACCATATGAATATTTATTCAAAAGTTTCTGAGAAGCGCATTGAAACAAAACAAATAAAATGATAAGGATAAATGGAACAAAGCCATTTTTCAACAAATTCAATTATTTACATATTTCTTAAAGAAAACTAACAGCTTTAATGCAATAGGAACATACAAAACAGCAATAACAGATAGCGAGTTACAGGTCTTCACGAATATTAACAAAAAAATCACCACTTAACAACTATTAATATATTACTTAAATAAAAAGAAAACATATTTTTTTATTAAATAAGAAAAAAAGAATGTGAAATCCTTAAATTGTCAATCTTATAATAGTCAAAAATTATCTGCTTATTACAGTCTATCCATGGTAGCATTTGTATGGAAAAGGTCAACATCCATTTCAAGAATATATTCATTTAGTTATATTTTTCTATGCTCAAACTTTGTACTAGATAAATCAAGATTCTAAAACCCCTAGACGTTACTTGTTTTTGCACAAATAAAATGAAAGTATAGTAAAACATTATGTTAGTGTATCTATAGTATAAGTGTATATTTTAGATTTGCTGTATTGGACGATTTGCACCTAGTCAGATGTCACGGTGTTAGTGACAGTAAGCCTATGCTCGCCTTTTACGAGCTGCCTGGCAGGAAGACACATAATCTTTTCTACAAAGGAGCTTGGACCAACACGGGTTGTGCCTCTGCCTACCTCTTCGAGGATATTGGTGTGAAGATACTTTACATTAATTTAACAAAATTGTACGCCGTATAGCCAGAATATAGAACTCAAATCAAGTTTGTGACCAACTAGCTCTGCACTTATATTCGAACAGTAAATAAATTATGAAGAAATATAGAAGCTGGTTTATAAAAACACATTTGTATGTAGAAGAACTCTGTCAAAGCCTATTGAAGCAAAGACACTTTCCAAGTATAAGATATGTTCGCAGACAACAAATACTAATTAGAACTGTTTGTATTAGGTCTCAATAAACAAAAACGAAATATTCGTTCAGAATCCCTACTTCGTAAACATTGGATATATTTCCTTTAACTTTTTTAGGAGCTTATCTCAAGATTTCTGACATTTGCATCCAAACTAAAGTCCATTTAGAGTCGCCAGCTTGGTACGCCTATTTCATCGAATACCTAATAAAGAAAGTTAATGAAAAATACATACGATATACTGGTACTAGATACCCTCCGAAAAGCAGGATAGCTGGAATTCAAATTAAGTTTAAAGCCGGAACACAGGACAGCTATGGTGTAATGTAACGTCAATTCTTACCATCAGCGAGGCTATGGGCTTGTTCGTTTTCTTACCACGTAAAAGAAGTAAAAGCAGATACATATTAAACTCGCTTTTTAACCGCTAGTTTGTCCGTCAAGATTGTCATAAGTTTGTATGTTATCACTCATTATAGTAATTAGAAGGTTGAATAGTGAAAACAGTAGTCTATGTTTAAGCTTGTATTCTTAGCGATATGCATATCAATTTTAGAATGTCCGACAGGCAGACTTTTACGTTACAATATAAATAACAGTAAGATCAGAGAAAGAGTGAGATCAAAAGTTAGCGATGGTGCAAAAATGTGAAAAGGCATGATCCGTTAGTTCAGTTATGTAAATGGAGTGACAGAAGAAAAATTGACAAAACAGATATTCCATCCAAATGTGGATGGATGTAGTATGGTAAATCTTTCGAATTTTATTCGAGGCTGTTGTGAAGAGTTTCTAAAACGGGTGAGTATGAATGAAGACAATTATTATGATGGAATGATGGAAGGTAGGCAGGTATGCAAGGATTTTGCATTTAGCACTCGATAACTGCTTACCTACAAAGGGATTTGGCGTAAGGATATGAATGTATTTTAAGTACGTATTAAACCAGACTAAAATTGGCGTCGGAATAGTATTTCCAATTCCATCAGTTCCTTAGTCATCATTCCATTAGCTGATACATTATTCGTGACTGCATTACTTGGCAAAACTGATAGCAAAAACTGTAAACTAATCAACCTCTATACCGACTACTCCAACTTTCATTTATCCTTGAATGTAGGTAGTTCAATTTGTATTGCCTCCAAGCAATATAATTTCCAATATCTTCTAAATAAGCTACGAAAAGGCTATTTTAATATAACGATGAATTATGTGACAGGATATTGGTTTTATCAAAATGGGATCTCTATTGAAGCAGGTTAATTTGCTAGTTTGGAAGTAGCGTGGGCAACGCAAACAATTGGATGTATATTGTCCATTGAGAATAGTCTATGTTTAATATTAGTGTACTAGCCAACGCTTGTAGCTTCATCTATTGCGAATTTAAACCTATCCATACTATCTAAATCCATACTTTTTTATTATATTGTAAATACAAAAGTCTGTCTCTCAGTTAGTCTGATATGTCTTCACGGCTAAATTGTTAAGCCCTTTTTCAATAAAGCTGAGTTTTTAATTAGAGTTTTTATTTATTTCTTAGTATGTGGTTGCTAAGATAATAGAAAAATATTAATAAAATATTGTTTTACACATTCAGACGATTTTCGGGTTAGAAATCAATGTAAACTTTTTTGCCAACTAATCGATCTTTATAGATGCCTCGTTTGCCTCCTCTTGTATAAAAAAAGGTCTCAGTTCTACGATATACCGTTCTAGCTGGCACTAAGAACTGACAAAATAGGTTGGCAGTTTAAATTAATCTTAAAATTACTGAAAGAATATACCCTCAAAGTTAGAGCTTTGTGCGAGCAGATTTCACTTCCAATTTTCTAATTAGAAAAAAAGTTGCTCGGAAGTGGATGTGTGGCCGATAGGCAATAGCTTGCCACCTATCAGTCGTAGTTAAAAAAATCAATTTCATCTTCTATTTTCAAAATTCATAAGTACAGATAATATATAGAATTTTTATTGTATATGTGTTGCAAAGAATAAAAAAAGTGGCATACTTATGTGCAATTTTCAAAGCTTATCGTGGATGTGTTTGTCTGGTGTTGCAATATGGTGTTCGTAGTTGGGGATAATCTGTAGAACTATTAGAGTTCCAAATTCGTATAAACTTTGTATACGAGCTATATATTGTAATCTTAGTCAGTTACACTGTTGCAAGCCACTTTTTGAGTTACCCAAAATATTAACATCAGGTGCCTTATTCATATATGTTGGCTGTATGCATATCTGTAAGAAAACATCATCATTTGTTTCAAATAAACTCTAGATTTCTTTCGTTTAAGGAATATTGAGAAACTCCATGTGCCTAACCAAAAACTTGATATTTACAAAAACAATGTATATAGCACGCCCATTCGTATATACACCCAAATTCTTTTTGTTTTAATTTTATTACTCAAGAAAGGACTATCGAAAACAAATGCTTAAGCTTTGTTTGGACTATTTAGTAGATGGTTTGTGTGAAGTTTGCATAAAATCAGTCAAGTGGTTTTTCATTTATCACATTTTTTGTAACAAATGAATTCAATAAATCGTGCACCATTTTGTTAATGGGTATTTTGTCAGTCAAATTGAAAGTTTTTCAGATGGGAATTGCACAGTAATACTGAATTTTTTTCAGTAGTTTTTTTCTTTTTTGTTTTGTTGTATTACATAATTCATGCAGTCACATAAGTAGCGAAGCACCTAACGGGCTGCTAGTAAATATAAAATGTCTGAATATTAAAGTATATGTAATTAAATAACTGTTTTTATAGATTTTAAAACATTTGCACATTATGCGGAAAAATATATAAGAAAGATTAATATTTTTGACATCTTTTACACGCATTTATTTTGCAAATAAATGTTTTTCATTTCAATTCAACAGAACGTAAACTGAATGGATTTCAGGAGTTCACACTGCCTTCTTAAGCCTTGAAATCGTCCCTCGTATTGTTATTAGTATCTTAAAGTGACAATTTCTCATTAATTCAAGAGAGGCATATCCGGTAATACAAATGTAATTCAATACTTCTCAAACAATGGCGTTGAATTTATAAATAGGAGCATCTCGCCCTCTTCTCGTTAAGTACGCCTTTGTTACTAATTCCATTCATGTATTTATAGACTAAAGAGCAATGTCGCTCTTTGGATTAAGATAAACGAGGAATATGTAATCTGGGGCTTACTGAACATCAAGCACAAGCACTTTTCAATATCAACAGTGTCCTTTTATCTCGGCTAACAAACTGAAAAGATAGATGGCGCTTAAAACTATTGAGCACGTTTTCTGTTTTAGAACAATAAAGCTATATTACTACTGGAGGTTACTCTCCTAACAAAGGCTTCTCTTTAACTTTGTCGTTGACTCTCATAAAAAGAGAGGTCGTTACAGTTAGCAAGGTTTGAAAATACCAGCAGGTCTTTCATGGGAGTGTAACCTATTATAATTTGAAGCTTCATTATACAAAACATGAATTTGCAATATTTGTTTTGTGGCTGTTAGTTCAGCGATAGTTGGTTTGTTGCAAAATTGTAATGTTTACTTTTATAAACATTCATTTAAAATAATCCGCCAAATGCTTTACTTGTTGACACAATATGTCGTACCTCGTACGAGCCATGACGCCACCAGCTTACGAATGCGACGGTCAGTGGGAATCTGTTTTAAGCTCTGTTTATGTTATAACCTTTCATCTTGTATTTTGCATCAGATACAAATTATCTTTAAGCTACACCATAGCTTCTATTGCGGTCCTTGAGCGTAGAGACCGAATCCAGAAATTCCGTAACGAAAATTATACCTAAAACCGAAAACATCACACCGCCATCTATCTATCTGATAGCAGAACTTTTAATGACTTTTTGATCACGCTTGTATTTTTAGTTCAGTAACTCACCTCTGGGTGGTATTGGTTGTATCGGCGTTATTGCGCATGCGTGATTCTCCTCTTCGCTCCGCAATCTGGTGGTGACTTATGCCTGCTTATTCCATTCATTGCTCAGCCCGCCCATCGGCGGGGTATACCTTATGACCACATGCCAGGCCGCCAATCAGCGGTTAGATTTCAAGCTTCGCTACTGAAGTGAAATAGCAATAAATAATAATAAGATTTTGGGAGAAAACTCGTTGTAATATATATGATTCAAATGCAAAATGGCCTGCGGAAATCTAAGGTTTTGAAAAAAATACGAATCAATGGTGCATGTGATTCGTTATCAGAGTTTACAAACCTTTTGTAATTTTATTAAAAAAATAATAATACGGTATTTAAGTTATAGTACTAGTAATTATACAAGGGAACATATTATTTACAAGTACAATGGTTGATTAGTGTAATTGAGAGTAGAAGCAAAATTAAACTCGTTTTTTTCTTATTTCACTCAGTTTTTTTCGAGTACAATAAAGTTAACTTTTTGACTATTTCTTTTTGTAAACTTGTTAAAAAAATGTAAGTATAAAAGCCCGTCTAGTCTTATCCAGAATTTTTCTTTTATTTTATTTATATGTGCATTAAAAGCAGTAGGGGAGGCATTCACCCAGCTGTAGGACGCTATAGGCTAGATGAAATTGGAAGTTTAATTAGAATTAACGCTGGATTTTTTAAATGTCAGTCGATTTTTTATGTACCAATAGAAAAATGGGTCAGTACAATATTTATAATACAGCTGAGACCAGATGAAAGTTCTTCATAAGATTCTTTAGACTTTCAATTTTTGACATTAAATTAAGAGGCCCACACAGTTGAAACTTTTTTGTAAAATTGGTATGTCGATTTCTCTAATAGCTTGGTTGGGCACTTGTGTTTTCTAATCAGGGTCACCAGGTACTCTAGATCTTCAATCTTAGTTTTTATAGTTTTCCCTTTATGTGGCCATTAAACCCTAACTCTGTACCAAATTTCAGCTCTCTGAATTTATCGGAAATACTAGTTCTATTTTGATGATCATGAGTGAGTGATTGTCATAAATGCGAAATTTCACATTCGCTTAACTTTGAAACTAAATGACTTACAGACTTGAAGTTTTCGATTTTAAATATGAATTTATATTTCACTGGATGACAAAAATTTAAACACAGGTAAAATAAAAAAGTATGGGTAGTAAGATTAAATTTTAATAATGAAAAAAAAAAGAATTAAGTTAATTGAGTATTAAACATTTAAGACCTGCTGAGGGTTTCAAAAGGTTTACTGAATTAGTGAATCTTTAGATCTTCATTAAATTTTACATTTTAAATAGCACTCGACATCCATCAGGTTTTTCAAATACAAATTTTCAGATTAAGAACAAGTTTTTCTTTTCAGAGAGAAAAGAAAAACTTGGTCTTCTCTTCATTCTATATTTCTTATGATATTGAAAGTCAAACAAGAAGACGGGTTTCCTGATGGTAATAAAATCACACCGCCTTGAGATACCTTAGACGGTAAAGGTGCGTTGCCAACTTGAGATGGGGTGTTAAAATTCTAGAAAAAGCAAATATCCTCTGAACCGGAACACGTCAACGCCAAGCCCTGACGTTATGGATTCAAAAGATAATGACGACGGCAGAGGAGACCTGCCAAATCCTACTTTCAGAAGTATAGACAAATTTAAAATTATAAAACTCCTAACTTGCAAGAAACTAGTTTGTTGCATGGTTATGCAGCTTTTATGGTTTACACCTCGAGTAGTCAAGTAATAATGAAACTTTAATTTAAAATTAAAATATTAAATTTTAAAAATCAAATCGCTCTGGTTATACACATAGGTGCAAAAAGACTAGCTTTCCTACAAATCCCATGCATTCCTGACCAATTCAGACTAGATGTAAGAGGATCCCATAAAAATTGTATAAGATCCTCTTACATCTTACCCATTATCCGAGGGTGGTGTTAGGAGTCTACGAATCCGGATTTTAAAAAAAACGGTAATGGCTGTTTGAAAAAGTCAGAAAGGTATCTTATGATCTTAAGATTAGACACTTGATACTCTAGAATTTTAAGTGCCCACATGTATCAAACTAAAAAAAAACACAAGAGTCTAGCAACACACAGTATTAGAAAGAAATTATTTTTATGGTATCAAAGATATTAAGAGTGAGCTGCCAATCTGATACTGATCCATGTTAATAATTGAAATTAAAATAACATCTATTGAAAAAAAAATAAACTATGGTGAGAACAACAAACATCTTCATCATATTATTTCTGTGTATTTTTATCGTTTGACTTACCTATTACACAAGCATGTTATTTACTTACTTTGGTTTTTTAGATAACTTTTGTAGATTTTAAAGTGAATTTTAGTTATTGTCATTTTTTAACTGCGCTGTTTCCTGTATTCTAGTTATGTTTAAGTGAGATTCTTCCCTAATCAATAGGAAAAACCTGTTCAATGTTTACTTTAGCGTAATCAAACAAACAGATAAAATGATAAAGGGTATCACAAACAAAAATATAACAAAAACCATAGTAGACTTAGTTACATTTTCATCAATTTAATGAACATTTATTTATATTTTATTTTATTTATATTTTTTATATTCTTGTGAACTTCATACTACCTTTAAGTAGAAAAAAATCGAGGGCATACAGACGTTTATTTAGCAGAAATAAAGAGTGTCACATTTAATCTTTTCTTGCCTCTTATGAGCTGCCTGGCACGAACGCAGGCTATCTATTCTGCACTGGAGATTTGGACTAATACGAGGAAATGGTAATTATATATTAAAGAAATTTAATTTAACAATAACGTTTAAGATAATATTTAACTTTTCGCTCGTCGATAAGTGATGGAAAACTTCTATTCGTAATCGATAAATGTTCTTGCTTGCGCTATTCCGCATCTATTTTAAGACGTATCGCGACATTATTGGATTAACAATTGTTTACTTACCTGTAATTGTATAACTACTGTTTATCGTCTGTTCATTTGTGCGATCCTCAGTAGGACAACAAAAAGAAAATGTTTTTTTTTTCATTTTATTAGCTTCTAGTAACCAGTAGTTAAAAGAAACAAACATATTTTCACGCCAGTAAAGACAGGCAGAGGTACACTCAGAGCACTTAGGACTAACCGAAGACACTAAGTTGCACAATGTGATAGGTGTACACTTATCCAATTCCGGGAACATTGCTTTTAATAGAAAATCGAAATTGCATATTTTGAGTAGCTCGATCCGGAAATTGAACCCGATTCCCCACGTTATCAACGCCAATACGCTAAACACCGGACCACTATACTCCAGAGAGAAGTACTATGTCTAATGATGAAAAAAAGATCACATGGTATATGCTAAAATTAAGAGGTTAGAAATTAATTACATAGCAGTTTAAGGCTCCCCTGATGGTGTCTTAGCATCCACTCTTAAGTTGACTTTTGACATCGCCTATAGATGTCATTGGGCACTGCCACGTTACTCAATTATAGCCGCTATCTTATGCTACGTGTGCAAATCTACTGGCTACTCTAACCTTCAACAAGGAACACAGCAATGACAAGCGCTGACACTGACGATTAAATTGCGCTGCTTGCTAGATGACGTTAGTATTTTTAAGTTAGGTTATTACCTATTAAATAGGATAATCCATATCAATATTTATTTTATAAAAAGTATCTTCACGCCCATATCCCCGAAGAATTAGGCAGAGGTACAACCAAGGCACCCACGACTAGCCGAAGACACTAAGTCCCATAATGTGATAGATGGCAAGCCTATCACCAATCAGGCACATTTCCAATTCCGATCAACATTTTTTTTAATTAGTAAATTGGAAAAATCCAATTTTCTTTTTGTTGGCCGACCCGGGATTCGAACCCGGGACCTCATGCAGTCAAGTCCAACACCCGGACCGCTAGACCACAGAGGTGATCTCAAAATATATAGATATATATAGATTCTCAAAAGTGAAATCAAACAAACAGTTAAAATGATTTTGGGTAAATACAGACAAGAATTGAACAATAAAAGTATAGGACTAAGTCATTTTTCAATCAATTTTAACAAAACCCCTAATATATTATTCCAGTTACCTATTTTTCTAAATTATGAGTTAGACTAACCAAGTTAAATACTGAATGAAGCAAGATCCCAACCTTCTCATACGTTTTTCATTTTTGCAGAAATAAAATGTAAAGAATAATTTTGAGTAAGTATATACAATGAGTGTATGCTTATCTGCTAGCTTGGGACCACCTGCATTAAGCACTTGGTTCCAGTAAACTGGTCATCAGTCCAAGCTATCAGTTATGCGTACATTCATGGTATGTACTAACACTAGCTTAAGCTTTACATATTATTTATGAGAAAATAAGAAACGTCTGGGGTGCCTGGGATCTTGGTCTGAAAGGATTTGTATCCTGCTTTAGTTAGATGAGATTTCTGTTCTTTTAGTTTTAAGTAAGTAATTAATTTTATACTTTTCACAATACAATGAGAAATGTAGTCAACAAGAAATCAAGTAAAATCCCATTACAACTGGCTTTGTCATTTTTAGATCAAAGGTAAGGTTACTTAAATACAAAATTTAATTAAATTTAATTAAATCCAGGAGTTGTTAAAGAAAACCACAGTAAATGGAATTGGATACCTTAATGTTAAGGAGCGGCATAAATATAAAAAATCCTACTTGTATTATATTATTCACGCAAAACTGCTAAACCTATTTTCATTAAACTTACCTTACCGTCACTAACACCGTGACATCTGACTAGGTGGTAGAGCCTTGCAGTGACTCTCCCGGATTATTACCACCGCCTTGCCTATTCCTGACGCCATAACGTCAGCGC
Source organism: Calephelis virginiensis (assembly GCA_002245475.1). Taxonomy (NCBI): domain Eukaryota; kingdom Metazoa; phylum Arthropoda; class Insecta; order Lepidoptera; family Riodinidae; genus Calephelis; species Calephelis virginiensis. The sequence goes on from NJDC01004636.1 coordinate 45,486, forward strand.
TTGCCGTTTATTATGGTACTCGTATTGACATACATTTTATTAAAAGTTTCTAAAAAGACGTCTGTATGTTTGGTTCTATATTGAATCAGAATTTTTATGGCACAAATAGGGTTACAAAATAATGGTAATTTATATTTATATCTAGCTTCTCCTATTTTGCCATGCAGTTGGCATGCAAATGACAAAAATTAAATAAAAATAAATTAAATTAAAATGAGCAAAAATTAAGTATTAAGAATTAATAAATTATTACAAAAATATGTTTTTTACAGAAATGCTCAATATGAGTGGTATTTTATTTGATTTTAATAATAAAGCAATATCAATAATTAAAAAAAATATTAAAAAAGAGATCGTTGATATTGTAGAAAGACTTTCCAAGCAGTCATTTTATTTATTTCATTTTAAAACACACGTAAAATCCATAGTGTTCCAAAGTGTTTTATTAAATATTTTTATTAACATTCACTGGCAGTTTTTCCGTATCAATACAGATTTACATATTTTACGAAACTTGAGTCTTGCAGAGTCTAACTATAATTTTGTTTCTACTTCATTTAATTTTTCAAATAGTTCTACTTGTTTTTGTTGTTGTATATTGTATGTATATTTACTCCGAAAATTAAAAATGTTTTTTTTGTGAGGTAGGTCTTATATTTGATAATGTATTTTTTTATGAATAAATGTAATAAACTATATAATATAACTATATCACATTATTTTACCCGGCGAACTTCATAGCGTTTGACTAACATTTTGAATGGATCAAAGCATTATTTTCCCATTGTCCCTGCTATTTTCCTCGATATTTGCATTTAATAGTATTTCTAAACCATTAAATATTCATTATTACTGTAACATTGTCACGACATAGTAACAAAAACATTACAACATCTTCAACAGTCCCACCAACAAAAACTATCGTAACATAACATCGCTACGAAAAAACGCGACATCATCTTTGCGACACAGTATCACACACGTTATTACCAACACCGTCACAGCATGATATCATCACCTTCATTGTCATAACACAGTTGTGATATCATCAAGATTCCATTACATTATGATATTATAACCAACCTCTTCACCGTCATGACATAAACAATACTATCGGACAACGTTACGAAATTTTCACCACAACACAACTACTTCATCACCAACAGCGTCTTCATTGTTACCGTCACGATATTCGTGCCGACACTGTAAGGACATTATCAAAAACAGTTAAGATATCATCACAAATACCATTACCGTTAAGACAACACTATCATCCCTATCGTGATACTACCACGACATCGTTAGGATGTCGTCACGACATTGACACGACATTCTCACCAGTTACATTGTCGTAACCGTCACCGTGTCCGCTAATATAATTAATTACTGTTGTTGTTTTCGTCAAAGTTACTGTTTTGTTTGTAAGTAAATTTAGTACAACAATTTTTTTGCTGAGATTTAAAGAACTGTCCATTTTTTTTTTAATTGTGGCCATGTACAACATATTTAAATTTTAGACGAATAGACCGGGAACCAAAATCCATAAGGTTCGTGCGGGGTTCTTTCCTTAATATTGGATCAAACCCACTAAAACTAGACCGTAAAAAAAACACATAAACATAAAAACATACAACTGCAACGCTATCTGAACACAGAGATCTTTAATCGCCTTCGCGCTACGGAAAATCTAATGTGATGCTCTTAAACCGCATTTACAACAGTCAGGTCAGAGAGAAAGTAGTATTAAAAGATATAAAAAGCTAGTAAGGATGGATTGTGGTATGTAGGTTAGGTTTCCTATAGACATTTGACGACCAAATCGTTCAGGTATTACCCGAAGTTGGTGCCAAGAGTCTTTGAAACAGGCGTGTTTTTGTAAAGCAATCTTAAATGGGAAGCAGAAGTGCAAGGATCGTGATACTTGGCACTAGATATTCTCCACCTATCTTGGACTTGACGTGAAGATACCTATGTTAAAATTCGTCAAAGCCTATTAAATCAATGAACATTTCGACTATAAGATTTCCAAGTGTTCGTGAACAACACATAATGTTTAGGGCTGTTTGTGTTTGATCTCACTAAGCAAAAATGGAGCATTCGTTCAAAATCTCTATTACATAAACATTTCGTATGTTTACTTTACCCCTTTTAGGATCTTAGCTGAAGATTTCTGATATTTACATTCTAGTTCAAGTACTGTTAGAGAGCACGGACACTCTTCGTAAATCTATTTTATCGAATACATAATGAAATAAATTAATTAAAAATAATGCACACGACGTCCTGGTCCTGGATACTTTCTGGCACGGAAGAAAGCTAGAAGTCTAACATTAGGGCTAAAACTGGGATACAGGACAGCGACGCACCAGATGAAAGATTGACAAAATATACATACAATGCGAATATCGATGGGCGTAGATACCTGAGAGACCTAGGTTGACATTACATGAACAAATCGTTCGGTATTTATCCGATGGTAGTATCAAGAGTCTCTAAAACCGGCTCGTTTTGTATAAAAAGAGTTTTTTTATAATATTGGAGGCAAACAAGCTGACGGATTTTCTGATTGTAATAAATTCATGCCGCTTAAATATACCAAAGGTACTAAAAATTCATTGCTAACATAAGGCTGAATGTTAGGTCTCAAACAAAAGTAAATTTACCGGCTATCTTATCCAACGAACCGGAATACGTAAACGGCAAGCGCTGACATTATGGCGACAGGAATAGGTAAGGAGGTGGTACATGTCCGGGCAAGTTGTTGCGAAACTCTAGGTGGTCTAGTCAGATGTCACGGTGCTAGTGACGATAAGCCTATGCTGGCCTTTTATGACGCTGCCTGTCCAGGAAGGCAGATGGTCTGTTCTGCAAAGGAGCCTGGACCAACACGGATTAAACCCATAATCTAACTTCGTCAACGTCAACACGCTAAATCTGGTATTTAGCGTGTTGACGCGCGTTGTAGACCTCACAGACGAGGACTACATCCAATGATGAAAAAATCATAGGTTAGACATTTGTTATTTAGCAGTTACAGATTCCTGATGGTTTTTAACATCAATTGTTATGTCTGTGAGTGAAACAACAAGTAGCCACATTGGTTAACAGTATTCATGGGCCAACAATATTTTTACTAAAATGACATCTACATTTTTTTACTAAAATCACATTTAAGAAAATAGCGGAACAACGTCTGCTGGGTCAGCTAGTTATATTGTTATAACATCAGCTACATAATTTATCTAAACTAAAAGCAGATTGAGGTATACCACCCTGCGTAAGAACTCATAGCGGGAGAAAAAGGTTTGTCATGCACTCGACGCATGTCGATACTTAACCCGCCTTCTACCACAAACCGCTTTATCTGCATAAATTATAACATTATTATGATATTTGTATGAAAAATTACGCATTTGGTTTCGTACTACCCTAACGTAATACTCAGGGTCAATGATCGTTTTTCGTTTTGCGTTTGGAACAGACTATAGTCGAAATCGATAACAGTTCTTGCTTGCGCTATTTCTTAGCTATTTTAAGACGTATCTCGAGATTGTTGGATTAACTACTGTTTACTGAAGGCTGCCAGAAGATCATTATGCTTGAATATTCACTACACGCAGAATTATTTGTAAGCTTAAAAATAATAAATTGCTTCAAACCTTATCAGCTTACATGTCTTATAAGCTTATCCAACAAAAAACAAGAAGTATGTCTATTGACACTTTTTTGACTTACTACTTTAAGACATTATACCGAAGATGTTGGTAGAGGTGCAGGTCAACTTCATATTTCAGTCCCAGAATGTGATTTATACCAATTTCATCACCAACTGGATACTTATCCAATCCCGGGAAACTTTTTTATTATAACATTGAAATAACAATATTTGATTAACTTGAACCGCATTTTTTTATGATATTGGAAGGCAAACAAGCAGACGGATTTCCTAATGGTAAGAAATTCTCGCTGCCTAGAGACATCAAAGGTGGTAATGGTGCCGCATGAGGCCGGGATGTTAGGCCTCGAGCAAAAGTAAGTTTAGCGGCTATCTTACTCTCCGAACCAAAACACGTCATGACGTTATGGCGGAAGGAATAGGTGAGGCTGTGGTACCAATCCAGGTGAGTCGCTGCGTAACTCTACCACCTAGTCAGACGTCACGGTGTTAGTGACCGTAAGCCAATGCTCGCCTTTTAAGAACTGCCTGGCATAGGAAAGCAGATGGTTTATTCTGCAAAGGAGCCCGGACCAACACGGATTGAACCCGAAATCTAACTTTATCAACGTCAACACGCTAAATACCGGATCACTAGACCTCACAGACGGGGACTATATCCAATGATTCACAATGTGGGACTAAGTGTCTTCGGTTAGCCGTGGATGCCCTGGTTGTTTCCTCGGTCTATCTCTTCGAGAATATGGGCGTAAAGACACTTTTTTTAGAAACTCACGTTTAGAAAATCTAGCAACAAATTGAGCAAAGAATGTTTCTGAAACTTCTGTTTCCATACGTTTTAGTATAGTGACAATGAACAGGCCACATTGCTCGCAGAACCGACAACTACTGGGGAAAAAAAGTTCTACAGTGGCGGCCTCGTACCGGAGGACGTAGTATTGGACCACCTACCACCCGGTGGTCTGATGATTCAGACAAAGTCGCGGGGAGTCGCTGGATACAAGTGGCTGGTAACTGTGACTCTTGGCGCTTTTTGAGGAGGCCTTAGTCCAGTAGGAGACGTTCTCCGGCTGATGATGATGACACTTCTTATCGTCGGTGCTTGGTGGAATAACATTCTAAAAACAATTTATTAATGATTTCACTTGTACGTTCCACAATGTTTATTTATAAAACTATAAGCAACCGGTTTCGCTAAAAATAAAATAGTGTAGAAAGTACAAGTGATATTAATAAATTGTGCCAAAATTAATGTCAATTATGGTAACTTCACATTAAACGAACGGGATTCCTCAAGGACAGGGAGGCATGAGCGGTCAGTCTAAGTGTGGGGTTAATCAGAATTAAAGTTCATAAGATAGTTTCAGGAGAAAGAAAGTTTTTCATTATGTTCCGACTGAACAACAAGCTCATTTTTATCCTCTGTCTCATTGCTGCGCTGAAGTCACAGCCGTGACAAACTGCCAATTAAGTTTAGATATTTTCCTCGGCAATTGTATATTTAAATATTTTGTATGTTATTTTCATCCTATCTATTTTAAAAAATACCCTAAAATACTACATATTCAAATAATGTATCTACTTAGATAAAAAAGTTAACAAAAATAGGTAAACTGAAATAAAATTTATTCATATATTAAGTATTATAGTATGACATTCTGGAAAGAAAATATAATAATCACAAAGTAGTTCACTGAGCACAACCATTCCATAAAGAGTCGACCACACGTCGACTTCTTTACAACACGGGGTTCTTTAGCCACGTGGCATAGCATCTTGCAGAGCTAACTGGTACCACTGCACTTCCCCCTCATGACTGCCTGCTTTTCCTTATATATTTTGTGCGAACAGTACTCGATCATTCTTTTGCTGTTATGTTATTTTAAAACTACGATATCTTCTAAGACACCTACTAGTTAATTTGAATACTTGTGATGAATAACGTATTTATTTTGTTTATGAAAACACTTACGCGAATAATGCATTATTTTAAAAGAAATTTGGTTGGCATGAAAAACGTATAGTGAGCTAACTTTAAAATATAAAAATATATTGTCAACGACTGTTTTAGGACTTTTAAAGGAAAACAATTCTGTCATACATGATTTTTGTAAAACTTGAACCGTTTACATGATGGATTCCATAGCATAGCGACGTATCAATAATATCTATGGTATCACTTGTCATTAGGAGGGTTACTTGTTTGTACCATACAACGAAGAATGACAAATCTCATTAATATTTATGCGATGTGACCATACATAGGTTTTTACTAAACTATTCAAGGTATTCACATCAAATACACCAGGAATTATTATAAATGCAGCTAAAGTTCAGAATAGCTTGAATTTTAGATTTACTATTGGTATCACAAAACTCATTTGAGTTAGGGAAGAGCTCACTTGCGTTTACCTGGTATAAAAGGAAGCAAAATAAAATCCTTTAATGCAAAACGGGTCAGAATATTGTTGGATTTGTTGTAAGGAATTTTGTAGTGAATTCTATTTGACAACCTTTCATTACTTATTATTGTAGTTGCGAATGTTTATTAGATTTTTCATCTTTTTAGCATTGTATAATTTAAAAAAGTATCTTCACCGTATCCCAAAGAGGTAAGCAGGCACAACCAAGACGCTAACGACTAGCTGAAGACACTCAAACAATGTGGTAGGTGGCCTATCGCCAACCGCAAACATAACCCCGGGCAACACTGCTTTTGTTAAAAAAATGAAACATATATATCACTTTTTTGTTTACTTACTATTAAAACAAAATTGTTCGAGTTTGGAAATGTGTCCAGTTGACGCTAAGTTTAAGTTAAGTTTAAGTTTAAATGATTCCCGTATTAGTCTTAGGTCCAAGGAGATCGTAGAAAGAAAATGCATCTATTCGTTTGCCTTCCATTAGCTAAATAAATACAAACATAACATTAAGGACTTATCGTTCAAAAGTACAGTTGTGAACAAATTATATATGAAAATTTCCATATAATACCTAGACGTATTCCTCACATTTTTTTGTCATTAGACTTTTTAAATGACTTCCATGAATTTTAATACTCTTACAAATTCTCTTCATGTCAATACAAACCGCTCCATCACTCAGGTAATATTACTAAAAGCTCTTTCAAAAAATAGTTAAAAATATCCACATAATATTTAAAAATGACAAATGTAATATATTAGGCCCATGAATTCTAATTGGAAACCACTGATAGGTAATTTAACCCTTTTTTAGATTTGTTTGGTCTCGCGGGTTTACGTACTGCTAATGAAACTAATATTAAAATAAAGTGTTAGGTATAGTGGACAAAAACTTAGTGATCGCCATTGCAGTATCATTCAGCGCTTGATTTGCTATTTTATCACAACACACTATTGAATGGAATCAGAGAGCGTTTAAACGCTGAACTGTTTAACGTTCTGTCTGACATTATTAGACACTTTATTTTATTCAGCGCTTGATCTGCAGTATTAAATAATTGTACTGTAAAGTATAAACTGTTTCTTGCTTTGTGTGGTAGATAAAATAGATATTACTTTGGTGAAAAATCTTTCAATTTGTTTGCGACTTCTATACCTAGAATTGAAAATTGAAAAAAAAAACAAATTGAAATCATAGTTTCTCAGTTAATAGAAATTACGATTAAGAAGTTTAGCTGTTTTCGAAAAAGTTGTAAGCTTAACAAAGGAAATAATAGTAGAAGGAAAATCATATACACATATTATGTATTATATTGAATTGAATTATGTATAAGTTTGGAAAATCAAATATTTCGTCATATTTTATCTCACAAGTAATACTATTTTAACTGGCCGAGGTAAATTATGAAGTGGCCATACTTGTAGGTAGCGTACTGAAGTTTCATGGTTTAGCACAGAGTACTAATAGGTTAATAGGTAGGTACTAATAGTACTAAAAGGTGTACTAGTGCATTTTACGGATTGTACGATTACAGTGCGAATACAAAAATGTCGGATTAAGCACAAGACTTTCAAACCCGGGACCTCATAAGGTCAAGTTGAATGCCGGACTACGGGGGCGATGATTTAAATTGGAGGTATTATTTAAAACGCCACATCTTTGTCTAAAATGGCAATTCTGCTTAAGTTTCAAGGAGAGATGTGTGATGTAATTCTAAGTATTTCAAGTTGTCACAAATTTTTAGTATATAAAGTGGTGAAATTTGATTTTAAAAATATTGAAAAAGTTATTAAAAAATCGGTTGTTGATAAAGTTGGTTTAATGACGATATTGAACGTGACAACGTCACAAGAACGGAGGTCGATTGTACCTCTTTGTCACTCGTTCCGTGCTCTCACTTGCACTTTAACTGCCTTATTAATCAATCTCAATCTTACACCTACCCTACACCACATTTATTAATAAGACAGTAAGAATCCATGTATGCTAAAATACGTCAGCAATATAATGTTTTTTGCATACAATGCAATCACGGATCTTGGTGACAAAAATACACAAGATTAATATTAATATGCTTTACAAGACTATTGTTTCCAAAACACGATTCATTTAACTTTGCTTGATAGAAAAAAATGGAAAAGTTAACCCTTTTTTGAAAGCAAAACCCATCTGTCTACCTCAACTATGAAAATATCGACATCAGATTTAACATAAATATAGATAAGTGTTATACCTAAAAGATAATCGTTTGTATTTATATTTTTTTTCTCAAATTACTTTTATAGTGTCAAAAATAGCGATTTGTCGCTTAAGACATTTACTTTAGAGCGCAATATTTCATAGTAATCATGGAACGGGTGAATGCGGCAATTGGCTCCTCTGGCTGACTAAGTATGGGGCCTTAAGCCTCAAATGGAACGCCTCAGAGCGAGATAACGCCGCAAAAGTCATGTTTTTTTTGCGTGCAGCTCGCTCCATCAAACATTTTTTATACACGGAGCGTATATTTTTTTTGTATGATACGTTAGAGAACAAGCACACGATGATATAGATGTGTCGCTGTCCAGTGGCTGAAATGTTAGGCCTATTCTGCAAACCTACCGGCTAGGTACTCTTCCCTCCGGACCAGAATATGATAGAGTCATCATAGCGACAGGAATAGGTAAGGCAGTGGACCCCTGCCCGCACCAGTTGCTATCCACAACTCTGCCACCAGTGATCTTATTGGTAAAGTATCTTCACAGGTAACAGGTAAACAGAGGCACAACCAGGGCACCGACGACTAGCCGAAGATGCTAAGTCCCACAATATGATAGGTGGCCAGCCAATCGGGCACATATCCTATCCCGAGCAACATTTTTTTTATTAGAAAATTGGAAAACCCCAATTTTCTTTTTGTTGCCCGACCCGGGATTTGAACCCGGGACCTCATGCAGTCAGGTCCAACAACTGAACCACTAGACCACAGAGGCGATTTTTTTGGTACTGACATACGTTTTAGCCAGTGGTCACCCCTTAGGAGCCGCCTGGCAGAGAAGAAGATGGGTTACTCAGTGGACCCAGATCAGTACGACGAAAGAATAATTTGTAATATTTAATAACTCTATTATTAATTATTAATATTTTATGAATTCATATTATCGTTTTACTGTACCTAACGGTAAAGAACATAGTGTTAAGTATTAGATTAAACTTTGAATGCATTTGATATCAAAGCCAGCACATGTTGCTTAAGTAATTAATAGCTTAAAGCTTTGTAACAAGTTACAGCTGCAACAAAAGTACTTGTGGGTTAATTGGTTTAATGCGGCAACTAAAAAACAAGTTTTCTAAGTCACCGACTTAAAATTACATGTGTGTTTAGCAACTTAAATGGGTATGCGAGGTGTCTCATAAAAAAAAAGTTGAGAGGTGTTAAGGATGGAACGAAGTTCTCTCTTTCCCCTCCTTTCTCAATCTCTATCAATCTCTAGTAATTTCTATCTCTCTTATAGAGAGAGACAGACAGAGAAACATGAAATGAAAAAAAGAAAATAAAAATAAAACAATAAAAAAATAAAAAAAATGATAATTAAAAAAAATAATGAAAATGAAAATGATAATAAAAAATAGAATCATAAAAATAAAAAAAAAATGTCCGATCCGGGATTCGAACCCGGGACCTTATGCAGTCAAGTCCAACTACTGAACTGACACTTTTTGCTCTGTGGTCTAGACCACAGAGCAAAAAGTGTCGTGACAACATTTTCGTAAGAATTTTTTCCGTCCATCCCCCATTCACAACGCGCAATAAGGAACTTCGTTCCAAAAACATTATACTATGTTAGAGGTAAACCTTACCTTGCAAACTCAAATATGTGGGTGCACGCTGTTACTCTATAGTAGAAACAGTCTGTGTAGTAAATAACTCAGAAAAATCAAAACAAACACGCAACACTTATCAAGGCCACGTGATTTTTAAAACCTTATCATACAAACCTTAATATTACATATTCTACATCATACGTACATTTATTTGTAGACAATCGAAATAAACGTAAAGATTTACGTTACAAAAACGCAGCAACAATGTGTTCCCAGGTAGAATTGGGCTTTAGCGCGCCTTACAGCGTAAGTGTCTACCAATTAATCTCCCTGGAAAGCATACATTACGGCCTAAGTCATGGTTTCATAAACTATGTCATTATATGACACAAAGATGTCTTGAACCAGTGTCCAGGTCCGTACTAGATAGCAGTCCAAACCCTGTTAAAACGAAAAGGAAAGAAAAACGGCTGGTAGAATTTATATATTAGAAGGAACGATAGGCAAACGTGTTGCCTACACTAAAGACTCGTTGCAGCACCTGCACTCTGTTGCAGTGACAGCTGTACACGTGACAAGAATAGAGTATAGTATACTCCTCTCATGACTATCACTGTAGTCATATATGTGGTGTAGCGGTCCAAGTGTTGAACTTGTCTTCATGAGGTCTTGGGTTCTTCAATTCCCAGGTCGGGCAACAACAAAGAAAAATATGGTTTTTCCAATTTTCTAATAAATAAATAAAATGTCTTTCGGGATTCAATTTGCACCCCGTCGGCGATAGGCTTGCAACCTATCACATTGTGGGACTTATTGTCTTCGGCTATTCGTGGGTGCCCTGGACGTGCCTCTGCCTACTGCTCCGGGGATATATGCGTGAAGATACTTCTAGTAGAGATAAGTTTAACAATGATTAATACATCTTTGGCACATTTGTGCATCTAATGCGCCAACTGTACTTATTACAAAAACACATAGTACCAATAAAAAAATACAGATTCAAATTTTTATTTGACTATTTTTATGAAACTGTAAGGCAAACAAGCAGACGGATTTTCTAATGATAAGAAATTCTCGCCGCCTAGAGACACCAAAGGTGGTAATGGTGCGTTGCCAACCTGAGGCAGGGATGTTAGGCCTAGAATAAAAGTAAGTTTACTGGCTACCTTACCCACCAAATCGGAACACGTCATAACGTTATGGCGGCAGGAATAGGTAAGGCAATCCGAGTGAGTCGCTGCGAAACTCTAGCACCCAGTAAACTTTTTACCATTAAATCTATATTCTGGAAGGTTCTTGTCTTATACAGATGGAAAAAGATAAAATATAAAAATTAAACATAATTAAGCATCTTACATTATAATTTACACATTAATGTATATTCTACATTATAAATAGAAATACTGCAATACTTGAAATATCGTAAAATAATGTAGTCTTTGGTTTTTAGAAAATGAAATAACATACCAGAGGAGAGCTAAACACGTAATATTAGAATCAAGGTTCTAAAGCTTGATTATTAAATTCTAAATACTGTCTACTTTGAAGGTTTTGTATTTAACCAACTTCAAAAAGGGATAACTAGATCTTCGGTTTCCCAATTAAAATAGAAATATTTTTTTGCCGTTTTATTGCGTTTACATTATTTCTTTTTAAACTAAAACTAATATATTATTTTACTATTCCTGGGTCTGGGTGTACAACTATATTAAATTTATTCTGGTACCTACAAAAGTATTTCTATCCATTACGAATAATATCGTTGACTAGGCCCGCCGCCAGCTGTTTGAGCGCCCGCGTGTAATTCCGATTATGCCGCCCCACAATTAGATATCATACTGAATTTCGTTAAGAAAATTACTATTGTTTTTTAAATCATTATGGTGGAAAAAAGAAAAAAAAATAACGAAAGTAAACATTTGTTTTGGTTAGGTAACAGGTAATAGGAAATAAGAACATTTTTAAAATTATTTAGCTAATCGGTCATTTGCTGTAGCGAAAAATAATCCCGGATTGTTAGGCACCTTCTATACCTCTGCATAAATCTTTGGGGATACGGGCGTGAAGGTTTTTTGATAAACCTTAACGACTACGAGTAAACTAATATTCGGAGTTTGAAATTTACATTTCATCGATTCGGAATTATCACCTACTTATCGAAAAATTGGTCCACCCGTTCAGGACTAAGAGTCATCACACCTGAACGGTTGGATCAATTTGGCTAAAATCTTAATTTCAACGATAATGTTAAAAACAGAGTTTAGAAAATTAAGTTCAGTGGAAACGAATGCTTGTAAGGTTGTGATTATGTTTATGAACGAATGCGAGTACTCTTTTAAATTAGCAAAATTTTTATCCCCCTCCCATAAAAATCTACTAACCACGTAAATTAGTTGAATAATACAATCTTTGGTCTTTAGTTAGTTTAAAGTCGTTAGCATCCAGAATTACTTTGACAATAAATTTGACATTATTGACACTCGCGACAATTGACAAAATTTTTATGATAATTGCTTTAAAATTCGACTGTGAAATCCAGCTTTAGGGAATAGGGATATAGGAATTTAAATTTTGTATATGAGACTTGCGGCCCGGTACGTATATGACCGCATAAATGAGATAACGCAGCAAAACACTGAAAGAAAAAAACAACTGAAAAAGTTTCAATATGACAGCACAATCCCCATCTGAAAACAGTTTCAATTTGACAAGAAAATACCCATTAACAAAATGATCCGCCATTTATCGAATTCATTTGTTACAAAAAATGTGATAAATGAAGAACCGCTCGACCAATTTTATGCAAACTTCACATAAACTATCTACCTAATAGTATTCACATAAAATGCGCCAGGAATTATTATAAATGCAGTTGAAGTTCAGAAAAGCTTGAATTTGAGATTTACTTTTGGTATCACAGAACTAACTTGAGTTAGGGAAGAGCTCACTAGCATTTACCTCGTATAAGAGGAAGCACAATAAAATCCTTTGATGTAAAACATATCAGAATATTTTTCTATAAATTTTAAAGAAAGAAAAAAAATTTCGCCCCAGACAGGATTTGAACCTGTAACCTTTCGTCTCAAGCCGACGAATGCTCTAACCAATTGAGCTACTGAGTATTCAAGTCCCGTGGCGAAATTTTTAATTCCTTTCTAACCCGTTAACGCGGGTAGTTATGTCCTATAGATACACAATTCTGAGTACCCACCAAATGAGTTCATCATTACAGATGAAATTCACATTTTAGAATGGCCATAACTTTCGTTTCTCGCAAAGTATTTTTATTTTAGCACTTGCCCTGTGCTTGGGATAAATTTTTCTATAAATTTTAAAGAAAGAATATTGTTGGATTTATTGTAAGGCAATTCTTTACAACAAATACGATAATATTGTACTGAATTGTATTTGACAACCTTTCTTTACTAATTATTGTAGTTACGGATTGTTTATTTGTTTTTTCATCTTTTACTATGGTGTAATTTAAAAAAAGTATCTTCACCGTATTCCGAAGAGGTGGGCAGGCACAACCAAGATGCTAACGACTAGCTGATGGCACTCAAACAATGTGGTAGGTGGCCTATCGCCAACCAGACACATTACCCCGAACGACATTGCTTTTGTTAGAAAATTATTGAAACAAACACACGTTCTTTTTGTTGCCTGACCCGGGATCCGAACCCACGACCTCATAAAGTCAAGTAGAATGCCTGACTACGGGGGCGATATTTTATTTAATTAGGCGTTATTTGCAGCAATTTATTATAACTGATGTAAATATAGCCTTTATTTTGCTGATCCCACGTAGTGTGTTAGGTAGTGTAGTCAATTTGTATTATTTCCCGAGCTTTTCTTTTATTCGTGTTCTGGTCGCAGAGGTGGGCGGTGGGAACGTTAGTTAGGCTTGTCACAATCTGTGTCATTTGGAGGACTATTTGTCCCAACAGTAACACTGTTTACGCAGAATTAGCAAAATAAAGGCTTGTTTTACATCTGTTACAGAAGTGATGATTAAGTTTTAACGAGAGACGTGTATGTTGTCATAAGCATTTCAAGTAGTCACAAACTCTCAGTATTTAAATTGGTGCAATTTGATTTTGAGGATTTTAAACAAGTTATAAAATTCAACACTTGTAGCGAGTAATTTTTTTATATGATAGGTTAGCGAACAAGCACAGGCTCCTGATGATAAAAGATGACAGTTGCCTTTACACAGCGTAGAAGATACAGGTGTGTCGCTATCTTGAGGCTAGGATGTTAGGCTTATTTTGCAAGCAAACTGCTACTCTACACTCCGGACTGGAACATGACAGAGTCGTTATGGCAGCAGGTATAAAGCCCGTCACACACGTAGCTATAATATATATTAATATGCCGCGCTATAATATAATATATTATAGTAAGCTAAAATATGTGATAATATATTCGTTGGTGGCGTCAAAGAAATATATATTATAAAATATATATTATAACTACGTGTGTGACGGGCTTAAGGCGGTGGATCCCTATCAGGGCAAGTTGCTGCACAGCACTCTACCTCTAGTGGTCTTGTTGATACTAACTTAGATTTTCGCCAGTGCTCAACTTTTAGAAGCTGCTTGGTAGTGTAGTAGATAGTTTATTCTACTAAGTGGATCCGGACCAACATGAGAAAAGAATAATTCATGATATTAAATTACTTTATTAATTCATGTGGGACTCAGTGTCTTCGGCTATTCCTGGTTACCCTGGTTGTGCCTCTGCCTACCTCTTCGGGGATATGTGCCTGAAGATACTTTTTTTATATATTTCATAAATTTAAAAAAGAAAATCGCCTCTGTGGTCTAGCGGTCCGGGTGTTGGACTAGACTGCATGAGGTCCCGGGTTCGAATCCCGGGTCGGCCACCAAAAAGGAAATTGGATTTTTCCAATTTTCTAATAAACAAAAAATGTTGGTCGGGATTGGAAATGTGCGCGGTTGGCGTAGGCTTGCCACCTATCCCATTGTGGGACTTAGTGTCTTCGGCTAGTCGTGGGTGCCTTGGTTGTACCTCTGCCTACTTCTTCGGGGATATGGGCGTTAAGATACTTTTTTTTTTCAAAAAAGTATCTTCACGCCCATGTTGTACGTAGACGAAGCCATATGAGGGAGGCAGAAGAACAACCAGGGAACCCACGACTAGCCCAAGTCCTAAGTCCGACAATGTGATATGTGACAATCCTATGTCCAACCGGGCATATGTCCAATTCCCAGTAACATTTTTTTAAAGTTTTATTAGAAAATTGGAGAAACCATATTTTCTTTTCGTTGCCCGACCCGGAAATCAAACCTCGTGAAGTCAAGACCTGGACCGCTAGACTAAAGAGGCAATAATGTTATACTATCGTATTACTGAATTAGTTACAGTACATAGTGCTTAAGTATTAGATTAAACTTTGAATGCAAGTAAATACCTGCAGCATTTGATATCAAAGCCACCACATGTTCCTTGTGTAATTAATATCTTCGAGCATTGTGGAAAGTAGCAGCTGCAAGAAAAGGACATGTGGGTTGATTGTTCAATGTGGAAACTAAAACAAGTTTTTTAAGATGCAGATTCAAAATGACTTAAGTGTTTGTGAAATGGGTATGCAAAGTGTCTGATTTAAAAATGATTTAAAAATTATACTGTATCGCAGGAAAACCTGAAATTAACCTGACATGCTCTTCCATAGAACATTCTGTGTAGTAAACAACTCCGAAATACCTAAATAAGAGCGCAAAACCGCATCACATATCTATTGACACTACATATTCTTATATTCTACACCATACGCACATACATTGGTAGACAATGAACATTCATGTAAACCGCGCCTTAGCCTAAGAACTCACGGAGCGGTTTTTACCCGCGCCCGCGACGATCGCGTAAGTGCGGTTTTATTTCAAAACACATGACACCGGTAATGGTGAATAAAAGAAATAAAAAACGAAAGCAAACGTTTGTTTTGGTAAGGTAACAGATAATAAGAATAAGAACATTTTTAAATTTATTTAGCAAATCGGTCATTTACTATAGCGAAAAGTAATCCCGGAAAACTTATGAAAACTCGATACATATTTACAATTTAACTGGGAATATTTTTACAATTTTTTTAAGTTAAGAGACGGCGTTATTTACAAATAATTTCTTAAGGAAAGTAACGTCATACGTTGTCACCCACTCGCGATCTCCGTGTTTCACTTTTGCGAGCTCTCTCTGTACGTTTTTGACGATGTGAGGTGATGAGTCGCTTGATTTGCCGCCCGCTTGCGGTGAACGCCTTGCACGCTCGCTTGCAGCGGGCCTGTCGTTGATTGACACTCATGTCGCAAGAATATAATTTGCTTACTTTGGGACTAGTTTCAATTTGTGCAATTTGTCCAAGGATATTTATTTTATTTTATTACGATGTTGTACAAATTTCAGCGCATACCTTTGTTGTGTTCTGGTTTGAAAGAAACTACCAGTAAACTAACATGGACAATAGGTTGAAAATCAGAGTTTCAAGTTGACCATGTATGTTTTTGGTCGTTTATAGGCAGAGTGATTTTTGTAACCTTTTTTTTTGTATATTTGTTACGATTTTACTCGAACGATAACATTCAAATTTTAATTTCGAAAATAAGATATGATTTCGAATCGGTCCTGGAAAAATTTTATCAAGTTCGAATAATAATTATTGAGTTATTATTAATAATTAATTAATTTTCATGTATCTCTTTGACACTGTGGTCTAGCGGTCTAGTGTTGGACTTTTTCCTCATGACATATCTGGGTTCGATTTCCGGAAATGTGATTTTTTTCAACTTTCTAATAAAAAATAAAGATACTCACGGCTATCACATTGGTAAACTTATCTTAGGCTAGTCGTGGGGCACCCTCTATACCTCTGCACAAATCTTTGGGGATACGGGCGTGAAGATACTTCGGTAAACCTTAACGACGACAATGAAACTACTAGTTGAAGTTTGAAGTTTACATTTTATCGATTCGGAATTATTACCTATCTTTCGAAAAATACTTTTAAAAGTCGCTAATATTTTTATAGCCGGTGATATTAGAGACTGCTCTATTCAGTTTTCAGTCTCAATGAACTGCAAAAATCCCTTCTTGGATTCAGCTATCGCAAATTAGGTGAAATGTTGAAATTGTGTTGTCTTCAATATATTTAATACTAGCCGATCCGGCGAATGACAGCTACCAACAGTTGAGGGATAAGTTAAATATTGGTTTTCCTGTTTTTCGCAGTTTTCTCAGTTTTTCTATTTATGTGATCTTTGTCCTGACAGTAAATAAAATAAAAGAATAATCATAATTGATATATCTGTTCAGGCGTAATGCGACGACCAAAATGAGGATACATGTTTACTTAATAATACATAGAATAGCCCAGCGGATAGGCGTTATACTTTTCTAAGTACAAAATATATTGAAAGTTTCTTATGTTTGATATTTTACATCGTCGGCGCTTGGCTAAACTTCTTAATGTTCATATTTAAACAAAGAAACACTTGTACTGTTTCTTTGTTTAAAAATATGAAAGTTTTTTCATATGAACCTGCTGATGACAATAACAAACACAACAAAAAAGATTTTAGCCAAATTGGCCCATCCGTTCAGACCTGAACGGATGGGCCAATTTGGCTAAACTCTTCATTTCACCGATAATGCTAAAAACCCAGTTTAGTAAAACTAAGTTCAATGGAAACGAATGCTGTTACGGT